>JANCMC010042559.1:0-31481 GCA_024363005.1 Charaxes varanes | reverse complement strand
GTTCTTCTTTGAATTTTAGTGTCCAAGCCTTATGGGTCCAACGACTTCCCAATGGTTTTATTTGTTATTCTACGATTCGGGACGGAGGCAAATTCAACAAATTCAAAATCACTTAATCAGTTCCTTCTCGAGCTATAAATATGCGAACAAACCCGACTTTGTGTTATATATACAGATTACGACTTTAATACTGACCAAAATTTTCAAAATCAGTTTGCAACAGAGTATTACATTCATTGAAATTAGCCGTCACATTTTCATCGGTCGGTTAAAACGTTGGTTTAAATTTTAAGCAAGTTTGGGGATAGCATACTCTACAGGAGCTGTAAAAAGTTACACAATGAAAATTAATTACGCTCCAAAGAATAATAAACAAACATAGACGACGTTTCTCATTAACTAACCCTCGGCCGAATTGACGAAACACTTATTGGGGTACAGCACTTAGGTAAGTTGGTGTGAAATTTCAACTAATTTGCATACTAGCTTTAAGTACTTTCCACTGTAATTAAATAATAACTAATTAATTTAAAGGTATAATTGTTTGTTTTAGATCATTAATTACGGCGTATATCTCGGCTAGCTCGTAGAATAGTTAGAGCCTCAATAGCTCAACGGTGTAAGGTATGGACTGATATCCGCAAGGTACCCGGTTGAAACCCCACCGCCGTTGGGATATTGTTGCACCCGCTCCTAATACAAGTTTTAATTTAAGGTTAGTAGGAGGAGAAAAAGCGAATATTAGACGTACCTAAAAAGTATTCCTAATACATATTGATTTAAAAATAAAATATATTACGGTAAAGTGTCACTGAAATGAAATAAACTTTTGCAAATCGACTCTGGGTGTATTATCTATATGTATGTATTTATATATTTCCAAAAATATATATAATTGTGTATAACAGGCGGCTATTATCTATAAAAAGCGTATTAAGTTGTCTACCTTATGCCGGAGCCAGACATACATAGCTCAAAGTGGTTGTACATTTTTGTCCTTGAAGACTCCAAAACTTTTTGCAGTAACACAAAGTTCCCGGCCACATGATCATAGAAATGAAGCTATGTCTGGTTATATATATATTTATTTATATATAAATATGTTTTTTTGCCTATGCATTGTCAACTTTTTGCCCTCTTCAAAGATTTGAAAGCCGGAGCCAGACACGGCTTCATTTGAATGACCATTTCAATGATCATGTAGTGGTGTAGGGGCTTTGTGTAACTTCACAAGGTTCAAAAATGTACAAACACTTTGAGCTGTCTGGCTTCAGTATTACAGACGTTTTGTCAGCGAAGCATCGGTAGTTTTTTATGGTTTTATTCACAGTTTTAATTATTTTCTCCCAAGTCACTACCATCGCCCACGAACAATTGCGTTATCAGGGACCTCGCAAATGTATTGACTACCATAATACCGAAGCCAGATATAGCTTCATTTGAATGATCATATGTTCTAGAGACTAGCTGTTCTCATCGGCATATTCATAGCTGCAGTAGTAATCTTGTTAAATTATATAGGACGGTACAGTAAGGACGACAAATGTAGTCATAAGGTATGCCGGCCATAGCTGAATTATTTAACGGATACTTAGATTACTCTGTGATGTCGCTTGGGAATGCCATATGTAGTTAGCATTCTCGAGATCTGTGTGAAATTAAGAAATTTTCTCTCTTTGTTATTCGAATATTGTACATGTTTAGGGTTGTGGGGGTAACTTAATTAGTGGCCTACATTTAAGTTGATCGCTAGATTAATTCTTCTTATCGTGGCCGGGTAATAGATGGGTGACACATTCTAAAACTGGTTTTCAAATATCCAACGTCTTCTGTGTTTCGGAAGACACGTAGTGGGTTTCTATAAATGTCAATGTGTGATATTAGTTGTGATATTTAAGATATTGTGGGGGTCCCAGGGTAGACATCAGACGGCAGTCGGTCATGTTAACTCGACCTACAGCTATATTCTGTGCAATTTAAGTCTGGTACTAGACCAGAATAACGCTTAGGTAAAGAAGAAGAGGACTTTAGGGAAATTTCTAACTAGGTGTGGACAAGCAAATTGTGCGTAATCGGGACAAATCACAATTTGCTTTAACATAACTGTACACGTGTACATAATTTTACAATAATAGTCGCCCCGATCGAAATTGTGTTCTTTTCAATATAAATGTGGCTTGTTTTTATTTTGTATATTTAGGACTAACCGAATTAGCCTTTGACGAAAAATAGAAAAAAAAACCGCCGATACATGGGCACTTTTTTTTAATTGAAGCATTTTTTCATTAATCGTTCATTTGTTTATTAATCGTCGTTCCAATTTTGAAAATGACGGGCTTTCCTATAAGTTTTTGTCCTTTATTTTACCCTTAGGGATGACACTTCTGTAAATCCCTTCTTAGTTAAAACTCGTTTTACTGTAAAACCTTTGAGGCAGTCTGGTTATCAATCTGCAATCTAAGCGCAAATAAATGCGTTTTTACGGCATCACGTTACCAATCTTTGAATGACTTGGCTTGGCTTTTATTCCTCAGTAGTCATTCAGGTGAACCGCTCCTTGTTCCTTGATATATTAAAAAAAAGATTAGCTCTTGAACATTGAATCAAACCTGGCCCCATTTGAATCTAAATTGGACAATTACACGAATTTCCTTAACCGTTTTAAATTAGCGAGAATTATGCTCACGGGCGATTCATTACAGGTTCCTTTATTAATTTCGGTAGATTATACAGATCTGCCCCAGAAAATAAAGGCCCACCCTAAAATAATCTTATGGTTTTATCATTCAGAACGTAATTGAATGTTTATTATTGTTTAATGGGTAGCCCTGTTTAGAGCGATTTGCAGAATTTATACATTCGGGTCGTGAGTCGAGTTTTTATCTTGTTCATTCATGCCTTTGAACTTGAAGAACCATTGCCAGATAAATATTACTTACAAAGATTTCAATAGAGATCAATTTCACCTCTATCGACTTAACTATATGAGACAATGAACAAGAAATTGGTTTACCACGCTAAGGCCGAATGTCGTTTACATGTTAATTAGTTATAAGGCTTATTTTTGCTTGTTACGCGTTACGTTAATTTCTAACAATAACACTTTGCAAAATTTTCTTTAACTAGGAACAGTCATCCGAAATAGTACAGCACTTTCTTGGTCGACTATACCTCTTCGGCTAAGCCCATTTACCATTAACAGCATTATATCACGTCAGAATTATTACCAAATTTTAGTTTTTTGTAGCACGATGGTAATTCCCCAGTCAACTTATTCGACAGTAAAGAAAATTAAGTACTAAAAATAAAATTAAGTACAGTTTTGACAGATAACTAGCAGACCCAGCAGACGTTACAGTACCCGAATTTTGGTACATCTGCTATTATCCAAACACCTTCATGTGTTTTCCATAAACGTGACGTTTTTGAAATAATAACATTACAAGGCAAGGCAGTCAAAAGGTCTAGTACTAACGTCATGAGTTTGAAGTATGCTGAAGTGGCGACTAATTTTGCAATTTTTAGTATTTATAAATGTTCTTTGGACTTTTCCTTTTTTTTTCAACCACTCCTTTTCCTTTACTAAACCTCTGAAATAAGGGGAATGAAACAGAATTTAAATATCTTCAGCGGTTTTAGGTTTTTAGGGAGACTAACGAACAACTATTGATTTTTATAATTTATGTGATATTTAGACGAGAAACTGAATTGCCTCCTTCTCTTCCTTCCAATCATTCCATTCAATCCTTAAATATGTATCCTTCGTCCTACCTGCCGTACAGTCTATATTATGAATATTATTTTTATGCAGGTGGTCAGGAAGCCCGCGATGCGGACAGCCAGGAACATGTTCATCGTGAATCTCGCCGTGTCGGATGCCCTGGTCTGCTGCGTGGGCACCCCGCTGACCCTGATGGAGCTGCTGGCCAAGCACTGGCCGCTGCCCGACTGGCCCAGTCTTTGCAAGGCCTGCGGGGCAATCCAGGCCATTTCCATTTTCGTATCGACGATCTCCATCACGGCCATCGCTTTGGACCGATATCAGGTGCAAAGTTCCAGTTCTACAGTCAACCGTTTATAATACATAAGTACCCACGAACTTTATTCACAAACCATTTTTTTATGTTACAAGGGGCAAACGAGCTGGCGGTAAGTGACTGCCGCACTCAAGGCTCGCAGATGTATGTTGTTCCGGTCTTAAAGTAGGCGTTCAGGCTGTCAGGAACTCTCACAAACCGAACGAAATGCGATAAAAATACCATCACTTAACGCGACAGCGTTGCCGCCACTTCACACTCATCTTATTTGAGAAAGAGATTCTAGTACCCGGACGCGCCTAACCAACTCGCGTGCAGATAAAAAGGTCTGCAAGCGTGGCGCTACCCAATATACCAACATAAGTACCAAAACAGTGACATGACACCTATAATGAGAAATAAATTATACCCTAAACTGTCTTATGTCATTTGTAATTGGATTACAATAAGAATGAATAATCAACACACAGAAAACGAATTTCAGCGTTTCTTATGAAAAATGTTATTAATAATAACTATTGTATAATCTAAAAATTGTCTGCGCCACATATCTCGTACACCGTACTGTCTGCACTACAAGAACCTTTATTTGGTCGCATCAGTTCTGAACCACCGAAGTTTATAGCTGGTTGTACAGAGATTGTGAGAGGCAGGAAATTCATTACCAAGCAAACAGTTGTGAATTACACATATGAAGATAGAGTGACCGATGTGGCCACTGTCTAGGCCCCTACCGTATAACTGTTATTATTGTTCTGTTATTGTTATTGAATCGATAAGAAGAAGAAGAGGTGAAATTCACTTTTAAGTATTACTCCGTACGATATCGGGGACCACTCGCCGTGTAAACCAATATCTACAGGAAAAGTCGTAAAAGTCGTGTGACGTAATTTATGGATAACCCCTTAGCTTTGGCTGTAGCAATGGAAATGTATAAATGCAGAAATGTACAATGATATCTAAGCTGTGTACATACTTATACAAATTATTGTTCAGGTTTAATTTTCCTATATTCCTGACTACTTCAACCTTGCTCGTTACAGAAATTTCGAAAGTACTCATAAGGGGGCCATAATTTTTTTAATATTTAAAAAAGGGGGACTCATAAGGGGGATATAAACTTTTTAATATAATAATATTTCAAGAGAGTAAATAACGAGATTGCTGTAACTACAATTGTTATATTTTCGCCATGGACGTTTCTTCTAAATGATTTTTACGTAATTAAAAATCCGGCTCCCTTCAATTTATATAAAAAGACATATTGAAAATTACTAATGCGCATAGCGAGTGCGAAGAAAACCGTCCATCCCTTATTGTCGTTCAAGTGATACATATTTCTTATCCAATCCCTAGAAATCATACAATGAACCAGGCGGATATATACGCGCCTGATACATCAGAATAAACATAAACATTATTGCGAAATGAAATACGTCTTATTGCTTCAATTTTAAAGATCAGATTTGCTCAATAACCCGTAAATAAGTTTCAGCAACAGTAACGTTCGTTTCGAAGATCGGTTCCACGATAGGGACGTCAATTCTCTGTGTGTCATTGTATCCTACAGTTATTACTCAACTGTAAACTGATACCACGGAAATGTTCACATCAGTAATATATTATGGTTGGATATTTTTCCAAGTCGATAAGACTTAAGGACCTCCAAGAAGTGTCATTTAAAGATCGGCAAAGCATCTAGTAGCTTTCTGGAAGTACAATGTGTATTGGCATTACTGGCGACTGGTCCGTAGGCACAGTGGGTTGTGGGATCGATTCCAGCCTCAAGTTTAGGTGTATTATCTATATGTATATATTATAGCAGACGGCAGTTACCAATAACACAGGCAGTTTTTAATAATTAAGTTTTCTACATTAGGAAAAAATAAAAAATAAAAGAAATCGCTCGGTTTGAAGCAGTTATAATAAGTCACCGTAGCCAAAACCAGCAAGGGAGTCTCTATATATATATACTGTTCTGTTCTAAGATATATATATATATATATATACCTTAGAACAGACATCCTTGCGTCATATAGTCCTATATATATTTATTTGTTATAAAAAAGTTGGCCAAGAGCGTGTCAAGACATACTTATATAGGAGGCTTCCGTATGTAAAAGTATTTGTTAAATTTCTTCAAAAGTTCCTGCCAAGCCTGATTTCGCTGAAAATATTTTTCCTAATGAGTTTTTACTGCATCCTATGAACATGGAATATTGCAAGTCTACATCTAGTAGAAGGAGGACGACTTTGCGGGCGTAAAGACAGAAAGACGGACAGACGGACGAATGCAGTGAGCGAAACTATAAGGGTTTCTTTTGGGACAACGGAAACTAAAACGGAACTTGCCAGTGAGAGTGTCAATGTGATGAAAAAGTGGTTAAGGGATTCCTCAAACATACAACTGAGTACCAAGTTCCAGGTATGAGGCAAGCAAAAATCTTAATACTGGAAAAACTTGGTGTCTAACTATAAATGTTAGCGAAGAACAGTTAACAAGCGCTATGCAATTTATATATGTATGTATTACATAAGGCGCTTTGAAGTAGGTTAACGCATTTAATCCCGGGCCGGCGTTAATGACTCCCAATTTATTTTATTTACGCTATTGATGTCCATTACTTAGTTGCAGGTATTTAGTTTATTTAGCTCGCGATGCTATGAAATGTCCACATTAAAGGTGGCTTAGATTTTAAGCAATAGAATGATTTTATCCCGCACAATCTTCTTATTTTAGTTTACGTATCGTTAATGGACCACACTCTCGTATTTTCCACTAATTTACCCCCAGACTTCCTAATGTCGAACCAGATATAGCTCAAAGTGTTTGTACATTTTTGTCCTTGAAGACTGCAAAGTACTACAAAACTGCTACACAAAGTCCCCGGCCATACTATATGATCATTGAAATGATAATTCAAATGAAACTATGTTTGGCTCCGGCATAAGACGTATGTTTTAAAGGTTTTAAACACAATCTAAATAATTGAAAGTATTCCGTATTCCAGACTAAAAGCCTTTTACCTTAGCATGAATTTATTCTTGTAATGTTTAGTTATAAACTCAGCTAGTACTGTTTACTTAGAGAAATACTTAGTTTATTACTTAGATTGGTAGGGCACGCTTGCAGTCCTTTTGGTCTGCAGGTGAATTGGGACGGCGACGTGAAGTGGTGGGAATGCTGTCAAGTGTTGGTACTGTTATCACGTTTCGTTCGATTTGTGTGAGTTCCAGGTTAAATTGGTACATCTAATCTCGTTTATTAAAAATGAGCTCATTCAAAAATTTATTATGATGTAATGAAAAATGATTTAATTACAATAACCAAGTTAATTTTAGCTTCGTCTATAACCCTGACCTTCCTAACAAACCCGTGCCCTATTCGAGGGTGAATAACCCTTGGGGAGAGCCCTAAATAAGAGATCGTCATACGTAAAGTGTGAACGGTGGCCGACGAATACTGCCCTTTTATTTTGATTAAACATTTTTGTGTGCATTTTTCAGTTTTTTTTTGCTGACGCATTTACCGTCACGCCCTAATGCTTTTGCAACGTTTGCAATAAATAACATCGGATTATTTTAATTTTAACAGAAAAAATACTTATATTTGGGGGGGGGGGGGGTTTACGCCCATTCGGACGTTATTTTTAACAATTCTATATTAAGGCTATATGTATATTAATTTTCTAATCAGGGTAAATCACTCGCCACTCGCTACTCGGTCTGTACATGTATGTAAAATTTATTACGTAAAAAAGAATTTTTATGAAAAAAAAAACATTGTTCTATTGTTATAAATATTTAAAAAAAAGAAGAAAATACATGTCGGTTATATTGACCACATAATTAGGTACTGCAAAGTTATTACAAACTGTAGAATAATACAGGCCCTCCATATCTTATCACTAACGCTAAAATGTAATCATAGACAAGCATTTTCACTATCTCATTACTTATCTTTATATACAACCTAACAATTTGCATTTGTCTACAGTTTAAATAAGATAAAATAATTTAAGTGCGTAAATATCTCTCCTAGAATTTAAGGTTTATTTTCAAAATTATTATTGCTGTTATCGTTTATATTTTTCAAATTTAAATTTTCATTTACATCTGCAAACGCTCGATTTTTATAAACACACATGTTTTATACAGAATCACTCATTTTATTTTTCCTTACTGATTTTTTTTATTTTTTGTTTAAATTTTCACTCACTACACATAGTCACATTTTATAACCGCACGATCTACCGTTATGGTAAGTGGATATTAATTTGAAGTAATTTTCGGGCAGGGCAGGGTGGTTCATCCCGCGGCGCCGGGAGTACACTGGCACCCTCAGCGTCTCGGCGCTCGCCGCTCCGACGCCACGTTGCTAGGCAACGCGCATCTCGCGTATTCTGATCTGTCTGTGTATTCTAGTGAGTCTGCGCTACTCAAAGTTGTCTGTACCAACCCACAGTACGATAATACTTTAAATTTACAAAATTTTATATGTTACGTATGCTCCAGAGGGGAGCGGTGATAAGTGTTACACAATTTTAACTTTTACGTTATCATCGTTACCGTTTAAATTGTGCAAATCTAGTATTCTTTAAATTTTCATTTCATTTTCAACAGTAAGGGGAAATTAATTTAATTTTGCACGAATACGACTGACTAAGAAAAAGTATTTTTTATAGTTTGAATGTTATATTATACAGTAACTTCATTGATACCGTAACTTGTCTGTATTAACTCCTATTTCGATAACGACTTGCAAAGGGAAGGGGCTGTCCATGATAATGGCTCCCATTAAAGCAGGTCTTGACCTTAATTTTGCTTTCCGCGAAATGTATGAAAATATTTTCTACGAACATAAAGTATTATTCGAGTAATTGTTGAAACGGATGAACTGTTAACTGGTAGCAGGTTAACAACAAAAACGGTAGGCTGAAATCTCTATAACACCGAATACGATTGTAGGGGTACACGACAAGGAAGTTTGAGAATGTATGGACCTCATTTATCGCGTATCTTAATTTATTGCTGATAGCGGAGAACCAGCTCTAAGAAGGTACAACGTAACAATCCTACTCATATATTTTTGCACGACAAATTTCCTACATTTCTTAAAATAGGTCTATCGGGAACTATGTATATTGTATAATTAGGGCTAACTAAGATATACAATGAATTTTGGCATAAAAGTGATTGTATGTATCGTTTATGCTATATATAGGCAAATACAAAACTCTACATAATAAGTATATAACTCTACATAGAAAAAGGAAAAATAGATTTTTTTATAAATTTCGGCGGCTATTGTTAATTGAACAGTAAACTATAAAAAAACGAAAAGATAGTATAAACATCGAATTGTTTTCAATACAAACCGTATATATAATCACAAATAAATATTAATATAGAGTGTTATATATATGTATACTAGCTGCGCCCAGCGACTCAGTCCGCGTGGGCCACCCTTATTACTTAGGAGTATGAAAACTATCTAGTAGCCAATTCTCAGACCTTTTTCAGAGGAGTACGGTAACTAACCTTGTGACACGAGAATTTTATATATAAGATTTATGGAAGAGCGGAGTTCCTAATGCAAGCAATTCTTTACTCAAAATTGGCTCTAATCCTATATTCTATAATGGAATCCTATATTCTAAAAAGGAACTTCAGGATACACATACCTACCAGGGATGAATGGCAGGAGGGACTACCTATACAAGGTGGCAGAAACCTGATATGGTACACGGATGGCTCAAAAATGATATACATATGTTTGAGTGATGCTTGAAAAACTTCAGGATTTTTTATATGACACGCGGTAATTGGCACCTACCTCGAGATGCTGTAGTTCTGAAACATTCCGTATAGGATTCCTATATTAATTATATTGTACAATAATTAAATTAGTAGTACATGAGATTACACTATTGTAATATGTTGTACATAAATGGAATTAGACTTGATTGATTATGTCTATTGACTGAAACATTAATTCAACGCGTAAGACCTCGTCCAAATTGTGCGATTCAAGACGTTCTATGTATGTAACCGCCAATACTTCAAATCTTACTGATAAACTTCCTGATTACCTATCCATAACTTATGTTACACGAGCTGATTCTCGTGACTTCGTCCGCGTAAAATTAAAATTACGAGAGAACTCCTTAATTTGGGCCTATAGAAAGATCCGTTCTTAGCGGATACCTACCAAATTTAAACTGCCTCCTTACCAAATTTAATCATCGTTCGTCCCGCGGTTTTCCAGATTTCATATTAAGTAACCTTCCGTTGTTATATATATGTATACATATAGATAACATAAATTATAAACAATGTATTTTTTTGACAACCATGCAATCGGGCAGGTGGTTCACCTAAGTCACCACCAACGCCCAAGCATAACTGCTCTACCAAAAAGCTCGCAAATTAGTTGAGAGCTTTTGAGAATTGAGTACGCTCTAATTTTAGTAGCATTATAAAAAACTTTTAATCATCAAAATTAAATTATATTGCATAAATCCTTGGTGAAAATTACAGAAGGGAAAGTCATTGATTGGAATTTATGAATAAACTCTACAGAGTTTATCTCTTTATGATGCCTACAGGACTGAAATTTTAGTGCAGTACTGTGCTTTGTTAGCGGCGTTAGTTTTGAAGCATTTCATAGATTTTTAAAAAAAATAAAAATTTTCCAACTATATATATATACATTTTTTTAAAGAATATTAGGAATAGTTTTTAGTTATGTCTAATATTCCCTTTTTCCCCTCCTACTAAGCTTAAATAAAAAACTAGTATTAGGAGTGGGTGCGACAATACCCCTAAGGCGCTGGGGCTTCAACCGGGTACTTTGCGGATTTCAGTCCATACCCCATCTTATATCGTAGAGCTATTGAGGCTCTAATATTGTAGTATGCAGGTTCAAATTAGACTTTTTCTAAACAAGACTGACAGTTCGGCTTTAACTAGTAAATAAATAAAACGTCACACACGCGGAAATCCAACATTTGAAAAACATAAGAGATTTTTGCAGAGAGCGCGCCAACTTTGTATACTTGCGGTGGTAGTTTAAGGGGAGTTTTCAACCGAAGTCAGTTTTTCTTAAAACTGTTATCAATAACAGATCTATAAGACTTAATGTTTTGTTTTGTTTGGCTGACCCGTTGGCGCAGTGGGCAGTGACGCTGCCTTCCGCTCCGGGGGTCATAGGTTCGATTCCCACCTCGAGTCTGGGTGTATTATCCATATGTATGTATTTATATATTTCTAAAAAAAAATATTGGTGATAACAGGTGGCTGTTACCTATAACACAGGCATTAAGTTGACTACCTTAGGAACAGACGTCCGTGTGTCATATTTGTCCCTTAGACCATTTATTGTATATATCGAAAACTACAGATGGTTGTAGGCTGATCGAAATTCGGCCTCAAATTTTTTTGAGTATGTGATACGGAGTACAGCCAAATATTGTTCTATTTAACAATCAATATATTTTTTATTTATTTATTTAACATTTTAACGAGACATTTTACAATCAATTCTGAGCCAATAGCATAGTAAAACCACTGAGGTTTGTCTCCTTGCTATGGATATTATAATATAATACAGGCTTTAATGATTACGCTCTGACACCATACAAATTGTGTGTGTACATCGTTTGACATTGGTGTGCGTGAGGTTTTATTTTAGTTTATAAGCATGTTTTTAATGCACATTTTATTAAAAATATAAGCATTCGCAGATCCGCCTCAGCTTGCGGCAAATTTAATGCTCCCCCGTCCGCACATAATTCCTAAAATGGTGCTAAAAGTTTTCTCTTCACCTATCAATAGTTATAGATACTGTCAGATACACCATTTGGGTGTATTTATAGGAATTTTCAAAATTATTCCAATTTTTTATTCAATTTAAGGCTGCACTTGAGCTGTTCTGGATTTGTCAGCCACTTCCACATTGTGTTCGAAAACCTTTAGTTTTCGAACTTAAAAAAAAGATCAATATATTTAATTATATTCGGTTATACTTTGTTTACACCTTATTAGATACGTCTGAAAATTACGTTGATATTTGCCAATCTCAACATCATTTTGACATGTTGGTCAGGTATTTTTTTTATTTATATATTTTGTATTAGTATTGAAAGTGCACCTTAAGGGAGGCTTTCCTGGTAACGCGGATTCCAACTTTCAACGACTGGCGTGGATCCCACCTTTCGTAAGTATCCTTAGGATTTACATAATTTAATGCCTCATACGACATAACCTTCAAAAAGGCGGTGGACGCAATGACTTAATTTTTGGCCGATTTCCGCCCAAATACCAGTGGCTGTGTGAACTTGCTTAAGATCGGTATGGAGGATTCTTACAAAAGATATGTCTATAAAACATGATTGATACATTGTTGTTCGTAAGTAAGGTTTGGATATAATATTATCAAGTTTTCGATCTCAATAGACCGTGCAAGCATGACGTCATAAGTCTATTAGGGTGCAGGGCGCGCCCACCGTGCCCACCACAGTGGATCCGCGTCCTATATGACACAAGCTTAACTAGGTTCCAATACCACCTTTGTTACTTGCAACGAATCCGATCGAGCTACACCGCTTACTACTTACATGTTTTACACGGATTCTTAGTACTTACATGTTTTTCACACGACATTATTAACAGTTTTATAATATTATAAACATCAATGAATAATTAAGATTTGAAAATGTTCTACAGGTCCGAACAGCATTCGAACCTACGAAATGGCCGATACTCGATATCAACACAGGGACCAATACCGAAGAGACTGACAAAGATAACAAACCGGAACCGGAACCGAAACTGGCCGACGAGAAAACAGACGCGGAAAAAGTTGTAAATGAGAACGCCGAGCAGCAGGAGAGGATAGAGGAGATTAAAGAGAATGAGATTAAACCGGAGAAGACTGAAGTTGAGATTGTTGCGAGTTCCGAATCGGAGGTAAGTTTCCTTAAACTTAATAAGGGTCAAACCAAAGGTCAAGAGCCTTTATGCGTACGTGTTTCTGCATACCTATGCATTTTTGTTTATGTAAACGAAAGTAGCTCTATTATCGAAGTTTTAATATGAGAAATCAGTAAACTTTATGTAAACAATAAATTTTCCCTATTAAAAATTCTTTACGTATATGTTTTGAACTCTGTGAGGTTATACTTTTATTTAAATATAAATACAGTGATAAAGATGGGGAGGGGGTACAAAATTACGGATTCACAACTCTTACAAATTAGCGTATCGTGTCCCCAAACAAGAAGTAACAAAAAATGGCATGGGTACAACAACAGAACAACTTAAAGAGCAACTTTTCGTCTACTTATATATGTTCTGTTATTTAATTTGTATACATTGTGTTTTTTATATAATCAATTTTGTAAATGTATAACCCACCGTTAAGGCAAACGCGTATAATACGCGGGAGCTATTAACAAAGGTGGGAGATTATTGCGTTGCCACCGAACTGTTTGTATCTGTATACAAAGCGGGTCATAACCAGCGCTACATTATAATTATTAAGTAAAATACTATACTTTAATATTAACACATTTCTACTCCTGTACTTTTATCCGTCATTTATATACTTACGAACGTAAATATACCCATTATTAAATCGACACAAAAGTCTATACTCTATGGCCCATAATAGCACTGTTAACATTATCGTTATGTCGCTATAATACACTTGGCCCTCCTATATCCTATATACACAGCTTTGAAAATAGAACATTGCTCGATAGAAAAGCGTCGCGTTATAAAAGCATTGCCGTGTGAATATAAACTTGGGTATCCATATGTTCTATTTAAACGCTTTTTTAACGCACGTTAAAAAAGCCCTCGTGTCATTGAGGGCTTATGATGCCATCGACTATGAAACACATGAAAACTATAAAGGAACCTGGCAGGTGACACGATAAAAAAAACATATATATAACAAAGCTTACGACAAAATATTTTTTGTTTTTTTTTTTTTTGTGTTTTATTTCAAACACGTAGTCTAGTCGTATTGTATGCTACGTTGTATAACTAAGTCAAAAAAGGCTCGGGTTGTCTCTCTTTGCGATGCTCGCCAAGGTTCTCCCGCCACTCGCCTTTTTTGAACCCTCTTATACAACTGTTGCATAAAATATAACAGAACTCATCAAGTTCATTTCGAAAACATGAAAAAGTGATAATAACGAGATTAATGAGATATGACACTGATAATTGAATTGGGCAAAAGAATTAAACATTTATTTATGGAATATTAACTTTTTTAAACTGCACTATGAAATAGGACGTAAGACAATATTCGGACTCGTTGCTTCAATGATTAATTGTTAACTTTAAAAATCTGTTTATCAGGTTATACCTACACCTCCCGTAGAGGAGCCCACTGCGATCCCGGAAAACAAAATAGAAGATCAACCGGAACAAGAGACCAAGGAAGAAGATATTGCTGAAGTTGAAGAAGTAAAAGAACCCGAAGCAAAAGAGGAAACAGAAGTCATACAAGTGAATGAGACGCCAGAAGTAATGGCAGCTGTAGAACTGAAGGACGAGGTAGCTGAAGATCTTAGTGAGAAGAAACTTGAGCCAAGCGATGACCCTCCGCTCCAACCAGACGTGACAGAAAAGCCAGGAGAGAAACGGTCAGTTTGTGTGTGTAAATCGTTTGGCATTGGTGTGCGTAATGCTTTAGCTTAATCATTTAATATGTTAATAATAAATATTTTATAACATTAATAACATTCCGCGACCCTCCTAAAATTATTGTACCAAGTTTCATACTCCTTCGTCCGCACAATTTTATTAAAATAGTGGTGAACGTTTTTGCTTTTGCAATTAAATTGACTCAAACCCAAGCCGTACACGGGCATAGAAGGTTGTATTCTTAGAAAACGGCTTTTCCTATTTTCATAAATCTTTTATTATTTGAAAGCCTTATTATTATTCTCATAAAACAACAATTTTCAAATAAATGTGACTAAACGAAGACATTTTCCGCACAATTAATCTTTTATCCCAATATACGTTTTGAGTCGATTTCATTGCACGCGAGTGTAGATTACTAAATACATATCCATATGTTTATTGTAATAAATGTTCTAAAAAAAAGTTGTTATCCTCTTTGTTCAGGTCTTCAACGGTATCCCAAGTTGCTGAGCGAGCTTGACCACGAGTTCAGCAGGGTGGTACCACCGGAGCTATCGTTTAACAATGCGGAGCTATCACGGAAGGTCGCCAACCATATCCGAGCGTTCTACTTCCAACAACGACCAGTTGATATACGGAATATCGACAGCCTTATTGACGTGAGTGAAATGTTAACTAATATCGTTTATATTTGCTGTAACTCGCGACTTCACCCGCGTGGATTCAGTCATTTCGTTACATTTTGTGGGTTTTTATTTATTTGTGCGGAACCCTAATAATTTAGCTAAAATAAAAGTACCGTATTTTACTTCTTGTAACGTAAGCTATGTATCATAAGACAGTGAAAGTCCCGTCGAAATCGGTCGTCGTTTCCGAGATAACCCTGCACAAACAGACAGACAGATAGACCCCCACTCCTAAAATCTTCACCAAGTTGGATAAAATATCTATATTTCGTGGGAACAATCTACGAAAGATTGTTTCCAGAGAAATTTGTCCCGGTAGGTGGCGCAGCTGTCGTTATATAACCTAATTTCGCTATAACTCAAAATTGGCTGGGCCTATTTAACTTCCGTCTGTTTTCATTTATTCGCATTATTATTGGGAAGGTTTATTATTTAATGCCGGAGCCAGACATAGCTTCATTTATATGATCATTTCAATGATTATGTAGTGTGGCCGGGGACTTTGTGTAGCTGCACAAAGTACTTTGTAATCTTCAAGGACAAAAGTGTACAAACATTGAGTTATGTCTGGTTCCAGCATAAAAGTAAGAAAGGAAACCTCAAAAGAATATTTAAAAAATAATGAAGATGCAGAGTTGTTCGCATCTTCGGAACACTTGCGACGGATGGCGCTTTTAGGACCTTTCGTCCGACGTAAATAAAGCAAGATATCGTCTGCCGATCCCGCCAATTTTAATATAAAATTTAAACGAAGGCAATATGGTATATAGGTAAGAAAAGATTGCACAAGTATAAGTGTTAGTGATTTTTTGAGGTGATAATATCTTATAAATCGATGATTGCACGAAAAAGTGTCACGTTACGCCTGAGCCAATCGTGCTAGCAAGAACGCAGAACACGCGATAGGGAAGGAAGATCGGTCTGCAGGGTTCGGCCTTGTCACATAAAATTATTAGTATTTACAGGCAACCAATGTTTTTTCAAGGAAATTAATTTCTCATACCTTTCATCCACAGTTGTTCACAGATGTAATGTTCCTGCGACCAGCATTGGAAACTGTTCGATTGCAAGCGCAAACAAACAGAACGAGTCCGACGTATCTGTACCGGTTCGCGTTCGACGGAGCCCTAGGGCTGTTTAAGCGGATGCTCGGCATCACGCATCCGGGGGTGTGTCACGGCGACGAGATGGGCTACCTGTTTTATTTCTCTAGATTAAACTACAGGCTAGATGACGACTCGCCAGAGCTGGTGGTCTCCAAGAAGATGGTTCAACTGTGGACCAATTTTGCTAAGAGCGGGTAAGTGCCTATTTAACAGTTGAAGCGAAAACATTCAGAGGGCTTACCATGAACTTTTCTAACCGAAGTAAGTCAAGGAGTTGACTTTACTTAGGATGAAAATGTTCGTGCTAGGCCGACGGGAGGCAATGCTTAATCGTGTCACGCTTTTAGTCACTGCTAATACAACTTGCGTTGGCACATAGAAGGGTCCGCTGCTGGTCTGGCAAGAATATTTACATCCTAAATAAAGTCTACTTACTTTGCTTCGATAAGATCGTGCTATACCTACAGGATCTCTGCCGAACGACTCTTTATTGTCCCGCACCAATTTAAGTGTCATCTTGCTCAAGATGTTAAATAAACTTTTAGTAAAACGTTTCGCCGATGCGACGTCACTTATGAACAGCTTACATATAGTATGTATACTTATAGATGTAATATGTAATTAATCAGGTGTTTTTTACAACCTATGTTTAGTTTTTTTTTAACCTGTTTTAATGTCCTAGAACATTAAAAGTTTAGTACATTTTTCATTTAACGTTTTTGAAGTAGGCCTTCTGTCAAACCGCTGGGCATGGGTCTCTCCCTGTTTGTACCACTTCTTACGATCTAGACCTAATCAGAAGACCACATATTGGCAGTAGGGAATTAACATTATTGTATGGTGACTTATTAGTGGGAAGTAAACCTTCTAAAAAGTGGAGTATGTTATTATAATACTATTGAGACGGGATTATATGGCTCAATATCTTTATATATAATAAATCTACTGTATAGTCTACCAAAAAATTTGTTTGCCACTAAGGTCGAATGTCCTTTGCACGTCAATTAGTTAAAAGGTTCATTTTTGCTTGTTATACATTACGTTAATCTCTAAAAATAGCCCTTAGCAAAATTCTCTTTAAGTGTCATCCAAAATGGTAAAGCACTTTCTTCGTCGTCTATACAAGCCTTTATCACCCTACTGCTCTTACACTGCAGGAACGATTTGTATCAAATTTTTTTTGTATATTTCAATAGGTTCGTAAACCGTTTGAAAAGACAATTGGACCCGGTAGGTGGCAGTGCTGTCGGAATATACCTCAAATTGGATACGTTTCCGGCTGAAGCCTATAAATCTAAAACGACCGCACTGATTTAAATTGGGTCTGTTTTGTTTAATTCATATTATTTCAGGAAAGGATTAAACGAAAAGAAAGAGATGAAAACTCAAAGGAATATTATAAAAACACTAAAAAAATGCATTCTTCGGAATACTTCCAATAGATGGCGTTAGTACTGGAACTTTCGTCTGACCGTCAATCGGGCAAGACAAAGTCTGCCGAGTCCGCTAATACTCCTGTATATTAAATAAATCCACTGGAAAAGGTTTGTATAAAATGACGGCATAAACGGCATGCATCTACAAATAAGGTGGAACTATTCAAAACTACTTGCATATCCTATTTTATTAGATTGACACTTACCTCCGAATGTTTTTCCTTATGATTTGCATAAGCGGTGGGGTCCAGGAAGCCTTTGTAGCACAGGTCACATTTATAAGGCGAATTGAGATAATTTAAAGACTTTGCTCGCGCTAGGAACTCGGCCATTTGCTGATTTTCGTCCAGATACACAGCTTTGGAGTCGAATTTTTCTAAAAATTACATATTCTTTATAAGAAAGAAACCTATTTTTTTTTAAATTTTGTATGTATATTTCTTTTTTTAGATTTATTGAGAGAATATCTTAGCATTCCATGGATTCGCCGCGCGAGTGCCAGGTCCATCGCGTTGCAGTGATCAGTAACACTCACCTTCACTGCTAGTGTTTCCTCCCCTGACTAAGCAAAACTGGTATGATCCTACTAGGGCAAATATAAATATAGATGTCCATATATGCAAATATATATGTCCTTTCTAATAAATATTTTACATAAGTTCTTGATAACCCAAGGTCTATTAGTAGGTCGTACAAGGATTTTGCTAGTATAGCTCTCGCTCCCACCTCTACTGCATATAGTCTTTTTTATTGTCTTGGGTGTCTCAGTTAGGCTGGCAGAAACTGCTTTTAGCATTCGCTCACCCTTTGTACAAAATTTTTTTTTAGTCGTGCAATAAACTGAATAAACAAAACTTTATTAGACCCTTATCACCCCATAGAGAAAAAGCTTATAATACTTATTCATCTCTGTTCTATATGAAAAGTAGAGTAGATGCAAAAATAATCCACCTAAGTCCTCCACAAATACCTGCCCTAAGCCACAACATACCCTTTTTCGAATGCTTTCTCTTCTTGACATTACTCTTAAAATCGACAGAATTGTCCGCTTTTCTTTTGGATCGTATATTTTTGAGAGGAACATCGTCCTCAGAGTCGGTGAAAGATTTATCTGCATTAGAGTCCTGTTCATTTTCTTCAGCGAATATATCATCAGGTTCTTCTAGAAGTACATAAAAAACATTTCTTTACGTATTTATATTATAGTCACTAGAAAGATTATAACAAAGAGGAATAGTTGACTACATAAATAAAGTTTAATGAATTATTGTCTTACTTATCCTTACATATTATAAAACAAAGTCCAAGGCCGCCTCTGTCTGTCGGTCTGTTCGCGATAAACCCAAAAAATACTCTATGGATAGTCATGCGGTTTTCACCAATCGTTAGAGTGATTCTAGAAGAAGGTTGACATGTATAATACATATATAGTATGGTGGATAAAAGCCGTGAATTTGAATGATTTGTAATGTGATGTCGTAAAAAAATGTATTTTTGTGCGGCTTACATTGCGTGCGCTGGCTAATATAGGAGATAGGTCAAAATAATGTACTTCGGAATTGTATATCTTAAATAGATCTATCAATTAAGATCAAATTTGCCCCTTACAGCATATCACGAAATGAAATGTCTTTATTCCAAATAAATTTTACAACGTAACTTATGTAATTGTGCTCCCACAACACCCGGAGCGTAAGGCAGGGTCACTGCCCACTGCGCCAACGTGCCAGTCTTACATAATACTGTGTATATGTTTCCTGGAATTCGGCAATTCTGCACCAAATCGTATATACCTATATTAATTATAATTTTATTGATCACTTTTGAGTAATGTTAGCCTATTCTGATGACTCAATAATCAGCATGCATCAATGAATATTGAGTCATCAAAAATATAAGTTAACTCTATTATAGCATATCTGTTCAAAATCCATCCGTGTCGTCACGTTTGTTAGAAAACTAGTAATAGTAATAGTAAAAAGTTTGTTTGCTGCACTAACAGAACTATTCAGAAAATGTAGAGTGATTAACGAACTAGTGACCTTCCAAGTGCTATTCCGTGTGCGAAATTGTATAACGGCATTTTTGGACATAAGGCAATTAGACGCTGCAATTTTTCTAAGCAAAGCTGAGTGTGATATTTGCGCCAACGGCTCATATATCATAGATGTAATGGCGACGATATTCGGGCTTCAGTTTGCCGCCAAACAAGAACTTTTAAAACGATAATATGTGCTAAGACTGTTAAGTTAACAATTTCATTACCGAGCGTTGGTGTACGATGTACGACACTACTCCATCTCATGTCACATCGACTCCGCCACTTCCGCGCGGTACGCCGGAAGCGCGGCACTGACGTCCCGCACCAATATGGACTCTATGCCCTGAACCATAGGCTCAATTTACACTGCAGCATGCCACGGTGTGAAGAAAGTAGTATTGAGTCTTATAGGGAGCAACGGGCAACGTTTAATCCGGCGACGAGCGACGGGCCCCGCTGCGCGCGTGACCGGCAGGTAAAGACAGATTGCTTGACGCGACAATTATTTATTCTACAGAGAAATGTCCCGTACATGTGTCTGTCACGTTTCACGACTAGAAACTAATACATTTCTTTAAATCATACTTACAGCTAGACTATATAGACAACTCACGTACCCATTCATTCTTTAAGTTTCAGATTAGTCATTTAGGCCCTTGTTATATGTAACAGCAGAATAATTTTACATATATAAGTTTACACAAAGTGACAGGGTATTGGAATGGTTGGACGTATATATTGAACCAAAAGACAGACATCTGTCGTCCCTAAACCCCGTGTAGTAATAATGTATTACGTTCTGATTGTCTTCATGGGCAATAATATGTTGTCTACTCAGAGATCCGGTTGTATATTGTAGGGTCCGTGTCAGAATCCTGCTCCGGTCTGGGTGTATATCGAAATGGCGGCGATGGCATTAATGCAATTAAATCAGATTTCTGTAAAGTAATTTGACAGTTTATTTGCGCTTTAAAATTAATAAGGAAATAATATCCCAGAATTTCTACACCCGTTAACTAATATTTGTTATTATTTGGAATCTTAAAAGTTATAATGAAAAATTATTTCTTTGAAAATATCGTATGAATTTATTGAGAAATAATTATTGCCTTCGATTGTAGATTATTTGATCTTGTACATGATTTGAATGTTAATATACTTAGATTGCCGCATTTCAAGCCTATCGCTGTAAAGCGCTGCAGAATTTACTTGGCGGGCAACAATATTTTGGCAAGAATATTTTTAAGAACATTTGCGTCAAAACTACACATGAGGACATTCACAAATTTAAAAAAATGTATCTATCCCATAACAACCGCTTTTAGGTTAACTTAAAATTTTATATAGTCTAAATGGAAGTTAATTTTTTTGTATATAACATGCATTTGTATACAAAATTAAGAGAATGCCGAGTTTACCTGTAATTGAGTGTGCACTAAAAAGTTAAACCTAAGTAATGTACATGGTAATAAAATTTTCATTGTAAATCTACAGATGTTATCTGTAGGTATCCCTTAAATAAATAAAAATTCAGCGCCAACTCGGTGGAGCGTGCGTCGCCACTTAGCATATAACACGTAACAGTTACTTTTTATTTAAATTGCTCATATTTTTACGTTACAGATATTATACAGACATATTATGTAGACTGTTACTTTCTATTTAAATTCGTATTCACCTTGAGTTATCACTTTAAAATTTTAAAATAGTGAATGAAAACTTTCGTTTATATTGTTGCTCTTTAATGATGGTCATTTTGAATAATGAATGTAGATATGTGTTTTTTTATTTTTATTATATATATGTGTGTGCACTCTATGAATGTGTATACTGTAGAAGAACATATAACGTTGATTGAGATTTAGTAGTATCGATAAAACTGCAAACTAGTCGTGTTGGCATCGCATCACTTAGCGGTGACCATGACAGTCACGATTTAGCACTGCTCTACATAAAGTCTATCAAATCAAGGTTAAATCAATTGTAACTCAATCAGAGATGTATCATTTGAAACAACTCGTATGTCAAACGTGGCGGTTGGTTGGCAGCTGTTTGGCGGCTGGTTTGCGGATGGTCTGCGGCTGGTTTGCGGATGGTTTGCGGATGATATGCGGTTGGTTGGCGGCAGATTTGCGACTGGTTTGCGGTTGGTTGGCGACTGGTAGGCGGATACAATGGCCGTTACAGTGGAGATTTAATTTGCAATCATCACATAAAATCGCGTGCAATGAATGGCTGCGTTAATTCAATAGCACTCTCCTTCTATCTGTTGGTACGATTTCTACTCATTAGCATAATTTTCTGCGTTGCTTGGTTTAGCGCGACTGATCGCCGATACTGCGGTGCGACGTTCGAACGATCATTAGTACGCGTCAGTAACACAGGTAGCGGAAAACGTTGATGTATTTGTTTAAATAAGTCACCAGCGACACGTTCAATGGGTACTAGTAACTCCGAGGAATTGTCTGCGCTAATACTAATAACTGAATTTCTCTAATGCTCGTCGCGTCGCCACTCGAAATTCCCACTCGATGTCATCTCTTGCCTCTTATTACTAGTTCCCAGTTTTTAACCGATATACGATTTAAAAAATGATTTGGAAAACTAACCTGCGAACCTTCTGGTAGTTACTGTTGTGCATGAGCGTTGGTACTATTAGTCACTTATAACAAGGTAAACGGCTTGTTCGTTTAACTCTTATATAAAAAATCACTCACTTTATGGGAAACTTTCAGCCAATAAAGATACTGTTCTATGTTCATCACTCCAAAGAATACTTACAGTCATCGCAAGTGACGTGAGGCGTCTCCCGTGGCCCGCAAGTGGCCCACGACGCATCTCATTGGCGCCCGCGACTGCCATATAGATATGGGAATGTAATTCTTACCACTCATACCATCAAATGATATTTATCATCAAAAGAATAGCCTCTTACCAGACGTAAGATCCATTTAATCTGTACACATAAAACGCGATTCTTAACAGCCATGTTTGTTCTCAGGCGCAGAACGGCTTCGATGAGCTGCGGCGCTACGTAAAGCAGGGCAGCGACTTCAGCAAGGAGCTCGCTTCCATTCTGCAGGAGAGGTATGCTGACGTAAAATATCCAACTGTTTTGATTGCTCTCTCAAGTCTCCGTCAGAAGCGTAGGTATATAACCTGACACCCCTATCTCACAACTTTGTCCACGACTCGGATAACGTGATAAGGACAGAAAACGACCCTGACAGGATAGGGACGATAACACGGAACTCACAAGCTACACAACGTCCCCGGCGGCGACGTGGTTCCCGATTTGTGACGCGTGGGCTTCGCGAACGGCTGAGCTGCAGTTCGCCCCAAACACCCCGCCCGTTGACGGTGTGAAGGTCACTCTGACCAACAGCATTACACGATCAGAAAAAAAAATCACAACTTTATTCCTAAAACCCAATAATGTCGGATATATTTCAATTGTTGACGAAATAACAGATGAGTTTAGTAGTATTGTTAAAAGAACAACTAAATAATAGTAAATTTTTGAGATTCCTTTTATTTCTTATAGCAAATACGTCTTGATGGTTAATCAAAATGACTCCCAATTTGATCTGAGCGAAAATCCAACCTGCCGTCTTTTATTTACGAAGTGAGCTTCCTACTGTAATGTCAGGAGAATATAAATTATAATCTAGAGAAATAAGCATTCAGTTTGAATGCTTTACGAGTAAATAGTGCCATTCCTCACTTCTGGTGGGTTTGCTTAAGCATTGAATGCTTTGTCACTTTATCTATTTTCAACAATTCTTTCACTGTTAAAATATGTTTTAGTAAAGTCCTGTCTCGGTGACGATGCATTATATTTTCAGACAAACCAAATAGCTCCTCTTTCGCAGTGACGTACGTGACCGGAATTTCCTCTTAAAGAAGAGTCATACATTTAACTCACGACATATAAGAAAGAGCATGATGTTAAGTCTGTTATACGTTTGGTATTCCTTGAAAAGATCTCGCGAAAAGATAGATGGATATTAATTGTATGTAAAAAATAGAGCGTACTGTTTTTATTCGCTGACGTCCTAATGACATCTAATGCGTAGTGTCTTGCTTTCTTTAATATAAGGCAAATGTGATTACAAACCTTGAACAACTAAAGGCACGCAGGTGCGTTGCCGGCCTTTGAGGAATGAGCATGTTCGTCATTAGAGATAGCGCCGCGTTTGCAGTCTTTTTGGTCTACAGCCGAATTGGGCCGGCGCGACGGGTAACTCTTTCTCACATAAGATCGGCGTGAAGTGGCGGCAATGCTGTCATATCAAGTGGTTGTCGTGATTCATACGGTTTGTGAGACTTCCGGGTGGCTTAATCTCGCCATTAAAGGCCGGCACTGCATCTGATATCCTCCTGGGGGCGCAGATGTCCATGAGCGTTGGTAGTCACTTATGTGAACCGCCTGCTCGTTTTCCCTTGTACCATTAATAAAGAAAAAAGAAATTGGTATCTTTAAGCAGAACGTCGGTTCGTTGCGCGGACGTCAAACTAAGCCAAAAAAGAGCCAAGCATGGCACGACCTGGCCGGATTTAATTTAGCGATACCAGCTGTGCAATAGATAAGCAATCTTATCGACTTCTCTGCGGCGTTCGCTTTCTACAGTTGCGGCAACGACACAATGCCTCATTGTTGGGGAGCAGATCGGTTCGCGGCTCGCCTCCTATCAAATATTTGTAAACAATCGTTTTACGTATCTTTGTTTAGTATTTAACGTTTATAAAAACTACCTACTTAGTCATGCTTGGAAGTCCTGAGCCGGTGAGCGTGTACCGAAGGCGCATGCAACGTCGGTGCTGGCTGTTATCGCCAAAATCTCTCGAACTCAGTAACCTCGGGTGAACGACCTTTAGAGAATTGCGGAGGTCAGGTGGCAGCCGCGGTGTAAACTCAACACATTAACAAAACGTCCGGATATTAATATAATAAATAAATAACCTTTATTTGACCAAAGTAATAAATATAATAATAAAATAATTTTTCAAATCGGACCAGTAGTTCCTGAAATCAGCACCAAATTCTTCAGCTTTATTTAATAAAATTAAAAGTATCAGATCATTTATTGTTTTTTTTTAATTATACTGAATAACACATGGTAGTTTATAAAGACGTTAAAACATTGTTTCACTTATGTTAAATATGTAATTGATATTCTGAAGATGTTCATATTTTTGGTTTCGACAACGATTTGTGCAGCGCCGATGGGCAAGGGATAACAGAAATAAAGCGGCGGCGCCGAGTGGGTCCGGGGACAAATATAGCGCGCGCCATGCTTCAGCTCTGATGATTAGTACAAGTGCTGGGTGGACTTGAGTATGCATGTAGCCAAGTTTCTCCACTTTTTTTACTCACCTTAGATTATTCTATGATATTCATTACGTTACTTACAGACTCTAGGTAGGGATATCCATCCCTATATAACAGAAATAAATAAGAGTTATGGTCCGTGTGAGTTCATGGGATAGATGCTCAAACATGTCTGAGTGCGTTATTATTTTAACTTCATAGTATATTTGCAGGGTAGAAGCTGAAAACTACTACTCCAAATGCTTAGCGAAACTTGGAACGAAGTTGAGCAAGGCCTGCAAAGAAAGCGTGGGCTCGTGCGCAGAGGCCTGGAAACATGTCTCTCTTGAAATGGAAAAAAAGTCAGAAATTCATAGGTGAGACAATTAACTGTAATTTCATAACACTAATAGATTTTGACAGCAATATACTATTTCTCAAACGTGCTTAGAATTTGAGCATTATTTTGACAACCTTCTTCGAGATAAAGAGCTTGTTCTTCTAAAGAGATTATAGAATAAGAAGCTTTAAATAAATAATGGATAAAATTGCACGTGTATGTGCTAAAGCGCCGGATTTATTTTGCAGAAATTACTCAAACGCCCTCTCGGAGGAATTGGTGAAGCCAATGAAACAAGTCATAGACAGCCAGCTCAAGTTGAGGAAAAAGGTATCGCACGGCCTTTGATATCAGCTCCGCGTCCTGGCGGCTCGGACTGTTATCTCACTCATCGTACATTACTGGGCGTTTCAGATCGAGGGAAACGTCGACAAGGCGACGCGGACCCTGAGCGACTGGCGTTCGGCGGAGGCCAAGTCCAAGCGGCAGTCTCACGCGGCAGCACGCGAGAACGAGAAACTGCAAGATGCTTCGCTGGACATTAGGTTTGCTCTCCTCTAACACCCGACTGAACCGATGACGAGCGAGATTACGAACGCGTTAAATGGGACGTCATCGGTTGCGGTCGGGTCCTCTTAATAGAAGGATCCTTCGAATGTGTGTGCTTTGCGACTGGCTATGCGATGGTAATACGCTCGGCGACTGCTGCGGATTGAACTTGTAACTTATCCCTTAAGTGTTTCTCTTTAGCCGTATGTCCCGAAGTTCGAGCATGGGCCATATTCCACACTCCATCCTGAGCGCGGCGCGGGCGGAGCGCGGAACCAACCCCGCCAGTGAGCGGGACGTCGCCAAGCTGCAGGTCAAGAAGAGGAAGACCGAAGATGCGGTAAAGAAGACCGAAATTGAGTACTATAACGTCTGCGTTCAGGCCGAGCGATCCAGGTGAATATATATATAAAAAAACTGTTTATATATTTCCATGATGTAAGGACTGAATTGGAAACTGTCCATTTGGTGCACAAGCTAAAAGTTACTTGCCTTATGGAAAGGATAGATATTGATGAACTTCAAGGCCCGATTAAACCATTAATTCAATTCATTAATTTATGGGTGACTAAATAAAATGAAAAGTGTTAACAATATTTAATCAAACAACTTAATTGAACAAAAATCCAAAAGAGAAACATGCATTTTTATCGTCTAGCTCTTAAGTAATTAGAAGCGCCTGTTGATGTTCCACCAGCCGACGATTTCTCTGATCAGTTGGCCTACACCAGTGTTTATGATACCCTGAAAGTATAGGTCGTATTACACATTTGTATTGAAAATAACATCAATTTAAATTGATGTTGAATTTATCTTGAGGCTCTCAATATATACATATGTTGTCTGTTATATATTAAATATAACATTCTCCTGTTACAGTGATTGTTACCAAACTCCGCCGAAACGGCTTGACCTATTCTTTTGAACAATTTTCTGCATATTTGGTAGTGCTGAGAATCGATCGCAAACCTAAGAATATATTCGAAATACCTAAATGACAAGAGTGGACCACGCGAACGATTTCGATGCGGCTTTATAGTTTTATTGCGGAGTTCCTATTTCCAGTATCCAGCTGCATCATCAGACCCTGGAGACCATCTAAATACGAAGTAAGTTCTGGTCAAGACGAATTAACCGAGCCCAAAATAAATGCGATTATATCGATTTATTGCAAAGTTCCTATTTCCACTATCCAGCTCCATCATCAGACCCTGGATACCTCTAAATACTTGAATGAATCAAACAGTCCCAAACTTGATGCGGTTATATCATTTTATAACGCAGTTCCTATGCCCACCTTCGAATTCCATCATCAGATCAGCTCCATGTCATAATAATGCAGTCTCATCTGATTTACATATGCGTGCAAAATTTCAGCCCAATAGATAGAATATATCTACCTCAAAATTGAGTTGTAATATTCCACCGCAACAAACATACGTTGCTAGTTAAATAATAGCTTTTAAAATACATTGTTAGACGTTAAAGCGAAGTAAATCGTAAGCCTACAGCTTACTCTAAATCCTGGTAGATAATAAAACATACTCATTCGTATAAACTTACCCTGTTGGCTTTCAAGAAATTGGGGATTGTTACAGTGATGGCCCTATTTACGGCTTCCGACAGGTCTTCTCCATCGCCACCCGTCACGGTCAGGTCCGACTGAAAATGCGTAATTTAAAGTATAGGTTATGAACGTGTACACAGGGGGAGGACGTAACGTAATCAGTAGCCGGCATTTGAGTCTATCTTTAGGTTAAAGAGTTCTTTCCGCAGCTGGTTGATTGATGGGTGATCCTTTCTAACATAAGTTTTCAAGTATCCAACTTAATCCGTGTTTCGGAAAGCATGTGAAACAGTGGGTCCCGATGAATGTCACTGAGTGATATTAGCCGTGAAATTGTACAGATCATGGAGGTTCCTGGGATGACGTCAGATGGCAGTCGGTCCACTTAACTTGCCCCACAGACACATCCTCTGCAATCTTAGTGAATCCTGGTATTAGGCTAAGATAACGTTAGGTGGAAGAATAAGGAGCATCTAAATAGATCTTGATCTAACTTTAATCAATTGGAACCTTTGGTTTATCGGGGCAAATTTATCTGTAGATTGTGATATGTTGCAAGGGGCACAACATCAGATATTTCGGGCCTGACTAAAGCGGCTGCCCCATTTCGAAACCTAAACAGACACTTTTTACAAAATTCGTTTCTTTGTATAATCACGCAAACCTATTAAATCCCTACGAAATACAAAATCACCAGCTCTTTGATCTCGTATTAAAACAAAAATATTTAAGCATCGATACTTAGTAAGTACCATTCCCTCTCTCGTAACTTAGAACCTTGTAAGTTAATTTAACCAATTCAAAAACCTGGTGAGTCCCTGGACCTTCTAAGTCTTTTAAATGGTCAATGCACCTTATTAGGTTTTATAATCAAAGCCAAATATAGGAAAGCAGAGGAAGGATGGCCCCAGTCTACAATGCAATATATCCCTTACTAGTATTTCAAATGGGGCAGCCATACTTTTCTTAAGCTGATCTTCTTTACGTTTATGCGCTCTCCTGCAAAATTTCTTTTTAAGTCCAACCTAGGGTCTGAAATAGGGCAACCGATTCCCCTTGATACTGCACTTTATAGGACTCGAAGATACGCTGCCAGCGTTTGAGGAATAAATATCCTTCTTTTGTTAAAGGTTTTTAAATCAACTTAGTTATAATTTTTAAAATTCTAATACGACCCTCTCATCATCTTCATCATTTCAGCCTGGGTGCGCCCACTGCTGAACGTAGGCCTCCTCCATTAATTTCGACGAATGGCAGTGTTGCGCCATTAGTGGAAATTGATGGGTGTAAACTCTTTATCGCATCTGACTAACTGTTCAATGATAATAAATCTAAAGAGATGTCGGTCTGACCAAATATCTTTAAAAATCCATTACATGTAAAGATATTAAAGTGCAATATTATTATATTTCATGCAATTTATTTTATTGAATATTCATACAATTAATTTCATAAGCGACGACATTTTTCTGGTAACGGCCAAACGGGCTATCTTTTATTGATTATAAGCTCCAACTGGTACGAACCGACACCTTTGGAAAGCCCCATCGTCACTACTAGGTCACATAGGCATTCTTCATTAAATGTATGTAAATCGTAAATGACAGGAAACATCAGAGATCGCAGCTAGTTCTACAGGAATTAAAGCAAAACCATTTCATATGTACATACATACATACATGTTACTCAAAATTACGTTTCCCCGTTTAAGCTGGACCTACCCGTGTAATATTCCAGACAGACCAGAACAAACGGACGACAACAATTAGACGTGTTTTTGCCAATGCGGCTTACGAGAACAGTCCAAATGTGAACACATTACAGTTTACTGCGTGCGTGTCTCTGTGTGCCACCGCGGGATGTATACGAGTATAACATAACCCGATAAAGTTATCCGCACATACCAAATTAACTATAACGTCCACACAGATTTGTTCCAAACGAGCAACAAACGCATTCAAATAAGTCACATTTTTCGTTAACAATTAATATGTAACAACTCGCACGAAAATATGATAACTGAACGCTTTTAGCTTACGGTATTTTCACCATAAGTACCTAGAGACCTTGACGGCCAAAAGGACGCCGCTTATTGTTATATAAAAACATAAAACGATGTTGCACATTTTTCATAAGATTGCTTGAATACATAGAAGTATGCCCAATATTGTCGAGATCCTTGTGAACCACTTTTTTGTTACGTAATATATGTGAAATAGCTTTTCTTTTCTGCTTTAAATTCGTTGTGGACTACAGTTTATTTACTGCGGAACATAAATATATTTTATGACAGACTTATTTTCACAAAAGCAAACCGATAGAATTGGAGATTCGTTTTTATTAGCGCGTTTGTCAACGTCCATAAACAGTTTTATTGATGTTTTCCGACGCGAGTTAGGTTTCTATGGCCGAACGAATCACGTGTGCTTTCTTACACTAGGAAGATCATCATCATCATCATCATCATCAGGAAACGGTACTGACCGTTTCCAATATCGCAAGACGTTTTGTAATTTACAATAAAGATTTTTTGCATTTCGTATAAAACGTTCGTCGTCTTCGTTAGTGCGTTCTAACCCGGCGATCTGTGACGTGCCCCTGACCGCGCGGGGTTAACGGTTAGTGCCACCCGTTAGCGTTACTGGCCGACCCTCGGGGTTAACTGCCCGCGTCATACATACCAAATGTACGTATGGTGTTCGTGAGTATGCGCTTCGCTTGCTCTTTCTGAACTCGTAGGAGCATAACAGTTTTTATATATAACATGGGAAAACAAACGAGCAGTTGCTGTAAGCCAATACATTCAGTGTTACACAAAGATGTTATGCGAGGCAGGAAAACGTTAACAAAGCGCACGGTACTGAATTTATGGCTGCTGCGGTGGTGACAAACACTTCATTGGACTTGATCTGCTTTTTTTACAAGTACGAAGGGATTAAGGGATACCCTTTCAACACTATCCTACTTGCTAACACTTCTACTACTGTCTTCAGTGGACGCCACACAACTGACCCGACGTGACCTTATTGGCTCTACAAATATCCCGTAACTCCTTGCAGTCATTGCCTAAGTTAATAGATGGCGGCAACCTATCAGCTCTTCTTCTGACTTTGAAAATGGTGGTCAATTTTTCATCCCTTATATAATCGTTCTTTCAAACACAACACAATTTTTTTATGGTCTCTATAATTGTGTGATAAGATCTTTTTGAAAATTTTCAATATTAAATGTTTCCCATCTTTTGTTGTTAAAATAGAAATAATAAGAGATATTTTTAATGAACTATGCTATATATTGATGAAAGCTGGGTAGCTTTTATTTTGCTCTCGCCCCGCGGCCCAAGCGGCAGTGCCAAAACAAAGAAGGAAAAACAAAGGGCAAATTAATCCCAGAATTGGTCCACTCTGCGTAGGCTTAATTATTAGAATTTCGGCGGACAAAGACCTTAATTATTATTAATAAGGGTATCAGTGTCGATACGTGTACTAAGCGATATCCGCTGAGGGGAGTAAAAAGGAAGCAGTCAACGAAGCAAGGTCGATCTTCCTAACATTCATAAAAAGACTACTCTTATAATACAATTTACGAATTAGGCGGGTGCCCCCTGTGAGGCCGAACCCGCGGATACCGTGTGGAGGAGCTATGGGACGTAAGTAGGTTGACGCGAATTGGGGACCAACACTCCGCCGCCGGAGCCGTTGTATAACGGGAGTGTTTTGTGTAATTGTCTCTACCCTGTCCGGGTCGTT
>JANCMC010042552.1:7319-31487 GCA_024363005.1 Charaxes varanes | reverse complement strand
AAATTAATAAAACAAATATTATAAAAACTAAAGATATTCAATCTAATAAAATAGATATTACAATATTTATAGAATCATCCAGGCTGAAATGATGACGACACAAAGGCTGGCAGATACTGACCCCTCAACAAACGGTGCAATGTGTCGCAATAAATATACCGTCGTACATTTTGTCTATTTTTTTATAAACGTTCAAACAAATTATGAGCAATGCATGGAAATTCTCGTCTAAGAATTTTCATTGTGTGAGCCGGAGCGATAAGATAGTGGCACGTTATAAACCACGTATGTTCTACTTTGCTAAACTACGTCTCATGTTTATTTTTTCTTATTCGCTTAATTATATTAGCTGCGTATTAAAGTCCAGTACTAGACAAAGAATGTACGGGACAACGACAGGGATATGAAATTTTATCCACCTCACTTCCCCATTGCCGTTTTGGCGTATTACACATAGCACGTTTAATCATCAACTGACCGATTAAGTTTTAGGTCTAAAGTGAGTTAATGATATAGGCAGCTTCCTTACAACGTCTTCTATCAGTCAATCAAAGAATTATTTCAATATCTCTATCCAATACTGAGATACAGCTATAATTAAAAAGTAACTTTTTTTTGTTAAAAAGACAAACAAATAATAAAATATCATTAAAATAACATTCCAATACCATTAATCATTTCATTAACTATTACTAAACTACATAATTTGTTACTATAATGCAATTTTTATCGAAATATGCCGTAAATGACAAATAGTTTTTTGCGATTTTCCAAAAATCAACTTTTTGAGTTAGGTCAGTTTATGACTAAGCGTGCGACATGCTTACGAAATTTCAGTTAAGAAGATTATTTAAATATTTTTGTGGATAATATTATTTCTTTCTTTTATTCATATAAAGACAGGCTAGCAAAATTTGAAGTATCTAACCCTTGTTCAAAACACCTATTAGAACAACTGTATAAAGACAATTAACGGTGGAGTTAAACAATCTATCCCCAGTGTAGATGAATCATGAAGCCAAGAACTTGAACTGTGTGGCTCCACTGTAGCGGCAGATATTCACGAGCAAATAATGTGTGGGTAATCACAAACAATGCAACGACACACGCGCGACATTCTTAACATAGTCTTTTTTAGGTTATGTATTTTTGCTAACAGATTTTGGCTGAACTATATCATTTGAAATCTAGGTATAACTTCATGTTTCAATCCTTTAAAATATCTTAAAACAATTTGCTAATGTTTCTTCAGGAACATTCTAAACAGCTACAGATAAATGAATACGAAATCCGGAATCCCATTAGGAAACGTAGAACTGACAGGAAGGATTTCTGATGGCAATTGTCTTGAAGCGACGTCCGTGTGCCTGTTAGTTGTTTGGCGTACAGGTTCTACACACTCGGTCACGCCATAGTATACCGACACAATTTCGTCTACCGGACCACTGCGAAATATGGTATGTTAGATACATATGTCAAAAAGTGTTAACATAGACGGATCAGTTGGAATCGCATGGCCGGTTGTCATGAGTCAGCGACCGTATAAATTGTCATCAGACGACCTCCGGGGTCGGTTTGCGAATTGAGCGCCGCTTACTAAATTAAATGATGTCAAATTATTATTTAGTACTCTTGAAGATTTCATTAAATTGACATTGAAACGGTGAATCTCTGCATATATTTTTGTACGTCACAGGCAAGTTAATAAGGTAGCTACTATTAATGACAAACCAAATAAAGCTTTATAGTGTTATAAAAGGTGCGGTCATTTGTGTTTATTCGACATGGTTGAGTTTGAGGCTATCAGGTCAGGTCTAATGTACACCAACAGCCTCGCAACAATTGCGTATTAAACCTTTAACGATTAGATTAAAGCTCAAAACGTCTTGGCAATGCTTAACTTGATGGCATATAAATTTACTTTGCAAATCCATTGTAGTCTAACACGCTCTAGAAATATCAGAGGTCAGGACATGATTGATGTCAGTGTTGGGCCTTTTACGAAAAACTTCACTGTTTAGGTCGATAATTTAAGAATTACGATCTAATTTATAGCTAAAGATTATAACTGCTTACTTGCCTATTATCTAAATCAATTATTCAAAGTAAATTTTATTTAAATATAATAAAACATAAACAATGTATAATATCTTTAGTTCATTTTGTTGAATAATAGTATACTATTATACTGGTTTTGTTATAAAAGGAATAACAGCAATGCATAGGAAGGATACTATTGTATTGTAATTAAAGTGGTCTCGAGACGCTTGACCTTATTGTTACCAAAAAATATTAAAACTGCTTGAAAAGTTAAACTATTTTTGAGTAATTTGAAAAATAATTCATACGAAAAAAGGCATCTCTTTTTGCACTGAGGATTTAATTTGCGTATTACCTTGTACTTTCTATGTCAAGAGCACTTGCAGTCTTTATCTAATCTTCAGGGTTGTGATCAGCATTTTATTATAAGAAATAACTACTGTTGACGACAATCGGCAATATATATTACTCTGAATAAATGCTATTTAACTTACATTTTTTTCCACTATATCTTTGACCTGATCGATATCGCCGTTTTTAATTCCCCAAACTAATTCACTCATTATTATATAGTTTCCAAATTCCTTATACTTAACACTGAACAAAATCTTCAATGAAATGAAATGTGAAATGTCTAAACTCTCGTATTGTTGAATCTATCAAAATTCGCTTCTGCAGAGCTATGCCAACTTAAATTGCAGTCATAGATAATAAATATAATAAAAAGTGAGTAGTTTTTAGATTTGTATTAATATTAAATAAAATCAATAAAATCCAAAAATATACTTTTTATTGTATTTTGATACTCATTTCTTAACATATTATAATATTAAATGTAGTATGCTCACCATCGGTGCTAATAAAATTTCCCTAGTATCCATAGCCGTAACATGAACAAAAAATATACGATGAGAAATACATTTCAGGGTCGGTTTTTGATTTTTGAATAATAAATTGTTAACCAGATTTTGTTAAAGTTATTTTACTTGAAATTTGAACCTAAAATGGACAAAAATGAAGTTCTAAACTTCCAAAACTTACCTAATGATTCCCGTAGAGCCGTTTCATTTATAATGGTAAAAATATACGCTGTAAATAATATACTTTTATAAAATGATAATAAATTTAATTTCAATTCAATTAATTTCTAGTGTACTGATTAAATTTAATCTCAATATTAATGATTAAACGTTCTTCTAGGATTTGATTCTTGATACTTTCTACCCATTACTAGGAAGAATTAGTGATAAACTACATTTTCATAATAAAGATACCATATCAGATGAACATTTTTTACAAATTCGCAATGTTTACACATTATGTGCTGATCAAATGAAAAAGTGTATATTGAGTCTACTTGATATAATTAAAGAAGAATATCGCCAATCCTTACTTTTACAGGTATTTATAGATTAATTATTTTATACTATAATTATAAACGTAAAATAGTGGCTCTCAATTAATTTCTCTAAGTGATATTACTCGTGAGATTGTAGTGATTGTAGGGATTCCGGGGATGACAACCGGCTACAGTCTTTCATTTTAACTTGCCTTACAGCTATATCTTCTGCAATCTAAGTGGACTCTGGTAATAGACTTGGATAACACTATGAGGAAGAAGACTATATCTTATTATGGGATTGGAAAAGGAAATGATCAGAGATTACTTAATTTCGATTACAGGATAGCCGACAGTATGCTATAGAAACAATGACTTTATGTTTTCAAAAACTGCAGTCAATAGAGAAACTTTTTCAAAACCCTCTTGGAGATACATTGGATTCTTCAGATGAATCTCTGTTTGTTCGCACAATGTACTTTGTGAATTGGATAGACCAGGCATTTGAGGTTCTTGGTAAATTATCCATTGTTATCTATAACAATAAGTTTAAAGAAACAGACATCCAGTATCTTGAATGGAAAAATGAGGTATGGATATTTTTCATTTTAAAATGCTTTTCAAAAAACAGCCTTAAAAATGTCCTGTAATCATGTACATATATGTAATGTTTCCCTTCTTTTCATTGTTTTTCTTTTAAGAATAGCTTAATTTTGTTAACAAAAGGTTTGGATACAACAGTATATTGAACAATATGTTTAACCAGCTTAGTGTTTAAGTAAAGAGTGTAGTTTAATCCTGTTGTATCAAATATTGAAATGATTGCATATGAATGCATAAATGGCTATTTATATTTTTGCAAAACTTTCTCTCTTTTCCTGGAGTATCCCACATGGTGATGATCTCTTCTACTTCTCTCTATCCATGACCTCAGCTTGAAATACAATGCACTTCCTCATTTTTATATAACAAATCCCCTAATCATTTTAAAATTCAAATTGTAAACAAAAATAGACAGTAAATTATTTGTTACTTGTCATAATTTTTTTTTTACTTTTTGTTACATGCGTAAGGTAATATAACCAAACATGTTTAACAAATAATATCATAATTTTTATTTGCCTACCCGGCAGGCCTAAATGTTAGCTAGGCTGAGTATTTAAATCCTTGTACAAACACCATCTATTCAGTCAACACTTTGTATTGCTTTTAAATCTTTTGATGTTTCCTATCTTTCTTTTCTGTTATATCTTCCCTAAAATAAGGGAAACGAAACAGAATATATATTGGTCCAGCCATTTTGGGTTTTAGCAAGAGTAACAAATGACGATTCATTTTTGATTTACTTTAATATTGTATGCATGAGAAACTAAACTACTTTGCTTTAATCCGCGGATGAATACGAGGGAAAATCAGTGTAATGCTGCAACCCGAAAGCTACGCCACCGAATCCGCCACCAAAGCACAGCATTGCACTGACATTCCGATGTGCCTCAACGCACGTTTCGCTTCGACACCGAATTTTTATAAACATAATATTAATCCTCATCCAAAAACTATTTTTAAACCTCTAAGTGATAAGAGTGGCACACGCGGACAAAGTCGTGGAGAACAGCTACTATACAAATATATAGAAAAATATTAACTTCGAAAATTTTATTAAATTCAGCTGAAATCCGTTCTGGTTCTAGACAATTCTGCTTGATATGAGAGCAGATTAATATGTCAACGCACACAGCTAGTAAGAATGACACGAACATGTGTCATCCTTCGCAGAAAACCAATGTCAATCGTATAGGTTTCCAGTTATCATGTCGATTTATTCTGTATTGCAAAGAGCCATGTCGATGGTATCAGGATTTTCAATCTCGATTACCCTGTCATTGTAATCTTAAGTGTGTTTTATCTCGTAAACAATCTCTAAAGTATCTTGAAATGACCAGCATTTGTCCCGTTAGATTGCTAGATCTCTAGATAAAAGTAAGTAGATAAGAGCAGTGGAGTGGTTGTGCAAGACAAATTGCAGTAATCGACTGTCGCAGCGATGGATCGCGGCGATTTGTCGATCGGGTTCAAACGCCTCACAGAACTTCACCCACTCCATCCAGGATATAGTTTTGTGCGAATAAATCGATTCAATTTGCGTTTCAGTTAAGCTATTTTAGATTTTTCGTATCCACATCGTGTCAATACTTTATTACTGCACGTTTTATTACAAACTAGATGATGGCAGCTGGTCGAAATTCGGTCAAAAATGTTTAAATGCTCATTTAAAGCATACTATATGCTCATTTAAAGTTATATGCAGAATTTTAATTCTTTGTAAGTACGACATTGTTATACGTATTTGACACTTCATATATTTACGATTGATGTGACTATGCTTTGAACAAATGTTATAGAAAATCTAGAGGATCCGACAGACGTTGTCCTGCCTAATCGTTGGTTTACTCTCACCATTGATATTGAATGACAAAACATGGCGCCATCTATTGGCTCATTCCACCGACCGCCGCCCGACTGCTCTTACAATATTAAAAATGCCGTCGCATTTTAAATCTCTTATACCTTCGAAGATATTCACTTTACTGATATGCTAAAGGGCAATTTTGAATGAAGAGAATTTTCATAAAATGGACAATGTATCCTGCGTATTTAATAACTTAGAGCAAAGATTAATACGTTATTCTTTAAAATAGCCTTGTAAATATTTCCTATTTTTTGTAATATATAAAGGATAAAAAATGGTTACTGTGCATTATCCGTAGGAGATACACGTATTCTATGGCTGACTGTTTAAAAGATCATTATAAGATATATATATAATTTTGTACTACATTATTTTGATCTATTTTGTTAGGTTAAGCCAGTGCAAGCAATGTATAAAAATAGGTTTTTTTACCAAATCACGTTACAAATCTCTGAAATTATCAGCTTTTATTCCCTATAACAGGTATTTATATGTATAACATTTATACTATATATAACATATAGGTATGTATAATAAACTTTCTCCTTGAATCACTGTTTATTGGTTTAAAATCCGCTGCGTAGTTTAAAAGATTTACGCGTACAAGGCCGGGAAGTGACTTCGTTTTACACTATGTAATTTATAAATACATATAAGGACTATATGACACACGGACTTATATTCCTTAGGTAGATAAATTAATGCCTGCGTTATAGGTGACAAACGCCTGTTATACGTATTTTTTTTTGTCGAAATATTTAAACATATGTACATATAGATAATACACCCAGACTTGGGGCGGGAATCGAACTCAGAACCCCCGGAGCAGAAGACAAAATCACTGCCACCGCACCAAGTGGTCAGTCGCCTCTATAATGTACAAAATTTAAGGTATTGTATAATATATATTTTATAACAAAATAGCATTCGCGTACGATCCTTTACATATAATATAATCAATGCCAAATTACATACTCCTCCGTCCGCGCAATTTTCGAAAATTAATTATGAAAGTATTCGCTTTACGTATTGATATATAGACTTTTACCATTGTTGGATGTTATTAAAAATTATAAAAAATGTAATAGGAAAGTTTGAATAAATCTCTAATATAACGTCAATTATTATTTCGATCTAAGAAGTAGAAAACATTAATAGATAGTTAAAATCTTTATGATTTGTAAAATTATTATGTGACGATGAATTGTGTTATTATTCATGCTTTCAAAATTAAGGTTTATTTAATGCTTTTAATATTAAAAAAGTAAAATTATATTATGCCACCTCTAATAGAATTCAAGTCCGTGGCAAAGTTCCGTTCTCTCAATCCTATTATCTTTGGTTGGAGTCGAATACCAAATAACTCTAATTAGTGCTCCGACACTTGAGACACCGGGTAAAGAGATTATGCAGTTTCTTCGGCACTAATCAGTCGTCCAACTTCATTATGACTAATAAGGGAAGAGTTGGTGGACTTTGTAAATTCTGTTTCGAATAGATAGTCCATGGGCGCCGGTAGGCACTTCGGTGCCTGCTGCCTGCTCGTCTGCCCCCTTGTAACATAAAAAAAAATGTAGAATTGATTTTGAAGAAATTAAGCGGACAGACGAATCTTTGTCCATTTAATTTCTTCCAAGCAATTATCGGCTTCATTTGTCAAATGAATAGAATTTGGGTTTGAATGTAGAGATAGCTTTTAAAATTATGTTTTTTCTTCTACCTAGCGTTATCCCGTTCTAATATCACGCTCCGCTTCGATCGCAGAGGTTTATAGTTCTGGAGCGACATAAAAAGACCTAAAATCATGCATTTCAGAAAATTTCAATTTCATCTATGAGTTTATGTATAGTCATGTTAATGAGTAGCCCCATTAACATGACTTTGAAGGGTATAAAAATTGTATAATATACTACGTTTTTCCTGTACTACGTTTTTCCTGAAGTGCCTTTAATGCCGCGTTTTAACGCCCAATGTGGATGTGATCTTAGACTCGTTTCGATTTCGTGTGTCACTGTTCCGCTCCTGCTTTTCAGTTTGGTCACCGCCTTGTCTTTCACCGAGTGGACAACGTGGACCTGAAAGTGATAAAAAAATATGAAAAACACGTACAAAACCTTGTTTATAACAATTTGGTAATCCTAAAAGTATTTAGAATTAGCAGGTAGGTAGAAACCAGAAAGAAAACAGTGGTACTCCGGGAGTCCCAACAGAAGTGACAACGAATTGTCAGAGGTGTCTGTAAGGGTAAGGTCAAAGTCATTCGACTTTGATTTTGACTTCGACTTCAATTGGTTCCATAACTTAGCTAAAGATGCCCTTTTTATCATAAATGAGTTATAAAAGCCATCGCGAGATGATGTTTATTCACCAACTCAAAAAAGTGTAAATATATAGGTATGTATATTTAATGTAGCACAGAAGTAAGAAATATGTGAAAGAGTTTTTTGTTCGTATAATTCAAAATAGTCGGTGACACAATGATCTGACCTTTAGCGTAACAATCAAAGCAGACGTAGAAAAAAATCCGATGAGTCACATTTAAGGAGGAACGACGACATATACGGCTCAGCAATCGGCAAACTTATATAGCGGGAGGTCAGTGAACCTTATAGCTCCTTAATTGGTATTTTTAATTGCATTTGATACTTTATTTGAAACTAGCCGAAGCTATGGTTCAAGTTTTATTTAATTAATTGGTAGGATTTATTATAAAAAGTGTGTTTAGTATTTTTTAAATATTATTTTAAGTTTTCTTTTTATTTTTTTTCATCCCAGAAAAAAATGCTACTAGAACAAAACAGACAGGAGTGAAAAAGGTCCAGCCGTTTTTAAGTATCGAGAAACAAAATCAGGTGGATTTAGGTTACATTCCGACAGCAGCGCCATCTATCGGGTCCAATTGTCTTTAAAAACCATCTTCTAACCCCTTGAATTGTACATACAAAATTGTATCCAAATCTGTCCAGCTATTTAGGAGGAATAGGGTGACAAAAGTTTGTACATTCGATTTTTATATAAAAATAGAAAATTAATATATTTTGAATAAACTCTCAAATAAATTGCTGTTTATTATGTATGTTTTGCGTATACCTTTTACAATTTTACTGCATCATTCATATGTATATATATGATGCAATAAAATGGTGACTTTGGCTTCTTATTAAGAGATCGGTTAAAAAGCTCATAACATTAATATGCTGCAAGATGCGTTTGCAATTCATTGTAAGCGCAATTCTCAACGATTCTAAGCTTGAAACGGAAGGAGTGTGGAAAAAGTCGACGCTGGTTTTTGCCTAGGTCTAGTCAAGCTCACGGCTGGTCTATAAATAGAAATTGAATTATGTATAGATCGTTCTGGGGCAAAGACCTTTGGGGTTTTCTTTCTGAGTAAATAAACATCTTATGACAATCATTGAGAAGCATTTTAATTTTAACACTTTTATTGGACTGTCTTTTATGCGTAAGTACCAAAAAATAAATAAAAACATTTATGAAATTTCGAAATATTTTTTTGACTAAATGTATATAATTGCAAGTAACATATACAGCACTTATAAAAAAAATATTTTTAAAATTTATGTCTTTCAGCTAATCTATGAAACGGTTGCACCAATTTTGTTAATCACTATTTTTTTTTTACTAACATGAATATTATTCTTAATGAAAATTACTAATATTGACAAATATTAATTAGCGGTCGGCACTTGAGTCAACCGCTAGATTAAGCAGTTCTTGTCGGGGCCGTGTGATATGGTGACCCCTTCTAACACTGTTTTCAAATATCCGACCTCTTCCGTGTTTCAGGAGGCACGTAAAACAGTGGGTTCCGATTGATGTCAGTTATTGAAGTCGTTAGATTGTATAGATTGTAGGGTTTGCCGTTGTATAGAAGAGCCAATAAAACATATGCGCGCCCTCCCGAACCGTGACATAGCCGAAATCTTGTTCGAATGTACGTAGACGTAAGAGAAGTTATATATACAGGACTACTTAGGGTTCCTTAGTCCTTCATTTACATTAAAGAACTGCCTTCCGAAACCCGGTTGCGGCAAGAGGAACGTAACCTAGAGATGAACTCAAATACCGACCGACTAGGCCACGACCTCCTCTCATTTCAATGTTCGCTACTAAATTACTCAAATGTTACCCAAAGGAAATTAACGTAAAATCCTCACACAGACAGTTTATAATCTAAATTAACACATCTTATTCCTCTAAATTCGTCCGGTTTAAGTTTTTCGATCCAGATAGATGAAGTCGCAAACAGATGCTAGTTATAAATAATCAAAAATTTATTTGTTTACCTTAATTCTTTTTGTTGCGATGTTTTCATAACATGTGATAACCTAAATGCTATTTTTTTTACTAAAAGATAAAGATTCTTATGAATGTCACGTTAAACATTTAAGAGAAAAAATCCGGCCACAATAACATACAGTTAATAATAGTGATAATGAAAAAAAACATCCATATAGTTTTATAAGTTAGGAAATGAATTAATTCACTTTAAATAGAGCATTTTAAAATGCAAAACGCATTTATATGCCTAACAAACAAACGAAACAATTTAGCCGAAAGCGCCTGTTGAGAACTGCAGTAATGTAGGGTTTTATTTAAAGAAAACCAATATTTTTCAGCAGACTTTTACTAACTTCTCTTTTGACAATAGAATATATTAAGAAGAAAACATACAATACATAAAAGAATAAGAAAAATTATAATAAAGTAAAATAAACCAGTCAGTCCGCAACAACGCCCCTGACCCATAGCTTCGTCATTACGTATCTCAACTATTTCCTACTTGATCCCAACATGTTTGGACATATTTTTACCAATATATAACTAGTGTACTACTTAAACATGACAGATTATGAGAATTGACAATTATCTTTTAGCTATCGAACAAAATCTGGCAAAGTTAAGATAACTGAATAGAATTAGTCATACATTTCCAAACTAACACTTAAATTTGAGAACTAAATAAACATTAACCGCATATAATCCAATCTTGTATCCAGTTACACGACTTAAGCCAAAGTCAAAGATGTAGATAGGATATAAAGAGAATCCTACGCACTTCAAAAGAGATCTAAAACTTTAATGTAACCTTAGAAATAACCGTTAGTGAAAGAACCTCCAATAGATTTTGTCTTCAAAATAGCTTGTGTAAGTAAAATTTTAATTTCACATATAGTATTTACCTAAATTTCAAATTTGTGTTTTATACATATATCTACTTATTTCTATTTTCAACTTATTCGATGATAATTCTTGACCTCCGCTTTCTTAAGGGCCCGAACGTTTATTTGAGAGAGGATCTGTAAGAGTGGTGAACATCTACGAGTCTGTCATCGCTGATCGCATTTTAATGCTGAGTAATTATATCAACGGCAAACTTTAAACAACCCGAATGACGCACTTCTTACTAGAAACAGATGTCCATAGTGGTCTGAAAGCCAGCCATCACACTCGTATATCATCCCTGTGCCCCGATAAGATTAAGGATAAAGTAATCAAAACATTAAAAGGGTGAATTTATACATACAAGCAATGATCTTTAACACTTTATTCACTTACCTCTTTTCTCAATCAGTGGAAACGAGTAATAGTTGGTTTTTACAATTCTGAAAACCCTAGGGTATAAAGAGGAATATTCGCTCAAATTTTATCTATATGTTTACTTGTCAATTCATCAATATCGCTATTATAGCGTATTATTTATGGAAATTACTTAGGCGTATAAGTGTGATGTAACTACATATAATTCCGTGCGTCTTTAAAAATTAAATATAACTCATAGTTTAGTTTCAAATTTTAGGTTAGGTCACCTCTTTTATTGAGCCATATGGTATAGGATTGGTAATAGAGTAAATGCTTCTGTCCGGAGTCCTCTAAGGCTCAATTTTATGGCATATATTGTTGCTAATTTATAGTTTTTAATTCTACAACTTAAAATCATAAATAAACTAGTGTATAATGATAAAAACTACAACAGTAAAACCAAATCAAAATAAATTGAAATCGTATTATTACAATAACGTAAATAATGTTCTTTTCTGTCCATAAGACGGGAAAAAACAACATCAATTTGATATGTTATTTTATCGTGTAATAATTGAAGTAGTAATTTAGATAATAATTTTACCGTATTTTTCCAGTCATCTGCTCTTTTACTATTTCCTAGGAGAGGTAGGTTCGAATCCCGCAACGCGAAATTTTTTTTTAATTTTCTTTAATTTCAATTTAGGTCTATTTATACTGTCTATCCAAATAATATCTAGGTCTAAATATAAATGACAAGACTTTACTATTAAATAATTAAAAAAATAATATTAGAATTGCGGTCTCAGCTCGTTCCAGTCCTCCAGATACGATTTTTTTAAAAGCATATGCTATAGGAGCCATTATAATAATCATTTTTCAAATAATCACCACTTTGGATTTGAAGCAGCTGCTTGATATTGACATTTTGTAGATGCCTAAAACACTTAATCCTCTCGAGATAATGCGGGCCATTTACATCATGGAATTCTACTGCATGCTGTAACAAGAGTTTTGTTGATTCATTTTTTGACAGTTTTTTTACTCACGATTGCTTCGTTATTTTTCGTTTTAGCTTGTACAATTGGAATGGCCGGCATTTGAGTCGATCGGCAGGTTAAGCAGTTTTTACCGCGGCCGGAATTAATCCTGTCGAGATAACGTGGGCCATTTACATCATGGTGTTCTACTGTATGCTGTAACTAGGGTCTTCTTAACTAATTTTTGACAGTTTTATTTACACACGATTGCTTTGTCGTTTTTCGTTTTAGCTTGTTTAATTGGAGTGGCCGATATTTTAATCGATCACTAGGTTAAACAGTTCGTGTCGTGGCCGGGCGATAAATGATCCATTCTAACACTGCTTTTGAAATATCTGACTTTCTCTGGGTTTCGGAAGGTTTATCAAACGGTGGGCCCCGATGTTAGAGATAGAGTAGGGGTCCAGACGTCTGACATCATCTCAACTCGCCATAATTTCTACTCGGCGTCATCTCTACTCGGCATCATCTCTATTCGGCGTCATCTCTAATCGGCGTCGTCTTAACTTTTCATCATCTCTACTCGGCGTTGTCTCTACTCGGCATCATCTCTATTCGGCGTCATCTCTACTCGGCGTCATCTTAACTTGGCATCATCTCTACTCGGCTTTGTCTCTACTCTACTGCGCGTCATCCTATCGGGTCGGAAACGTCGGAGTTGGTTACTGGTTCCTCGGAGATGTTATTTCAAATTTCATGATAAATATCCACAACATTTTAGAACATTGTCGTGGTGTAAATGGGACTGATAATGAATGGTATTGACGATTTAGAAAAGAGCACAACCGCATGCCTACTTGCCTTTATATAAAAATATTGCGAACTGGACCAGATTGGCTCAGGACCGAAAGAGATGATACTTACGTGGAGAGATATGTACCCAGCAGTAGGGCTAAAAGCGCATTGGTTGATGGTGGTATAAAAAAGAGTATTTTTTGTGGCAAAAATAACTTTTAACGGCCGTTTCTTATAGCAGAACAAATTCAAGGCGATAATTTTATTACTGGCCTCAGTTTATGTCCAGTTTATAATTACCAAGGTGCGAGCAAATAAGATAGTTATTTCTTCAAAATAAACCAGTTTGCTGTAAATAACTCCCTTGAAAAAACGGATTTATACATCCTACAGATGTTCCAAATAAAGATTTTGTTATTTATACGCATATATCTATATAGATATGTTTTCAAAGAATACTTTCTTACTTTGGTCACGTTGCTCGCTGACAGCCAGATAACCTGGAAAAACTAATGCTGGTGGGCAAGATCGACGCTAAGAGACCCCGTGGCAGATCACCTAGCCGCTGGTGTGACCAGGTTACGGCACTCACAGGGTTAGCAATAACAAGTGCACTGCGAGAGGCTGAAAACCGAACGAAATGGAAGAAAGTTGTTAACAAAGTGAAGGAAGACTTTCATGGGCGCGACCTTTAGCAATGAAGAAACGACTCGGAAGAGAAGAAGAAGAGATCTATAACTATACACTATAAAATGCATACAATTATCCGAAAGAGAGTGAATTTCCTTTCTAATTTATATAGAAAATTTATATATTATGAATGATATGTATCTAAAATGTAAATCTCCTCTTATGTTGGCTATAAAGTAAATAAAACTAGCATATTATATAGCTAGATTCATAAATCTTACATAATTTTAATTGATGGCAAACATAAATCGAAATGTCTATATTCTGTAATTACAGCCCTTTGAAACTGTTCTCAAAACCATCGTGTCTACATGATGGCGTTTCTAAAATTATATACTGTAATCCTCCCTACAACGAGGTGCTCTTATAGCCGCATATAAATCGCATTCGGGGCGTTATAGGAGGATAATCCTACAACGCGTTTTCCTATAATGTGGAACAAACTTATCGCGTTAAAAGGGGGATTACAGTAGTCGAGAATCCCTGTAATTGTACTTTTTATTTTTATGATCCAATCTCTATAACAATCGTGCAAGTAAATATGGCGTGTTTTTGCCCAAGCCTTCTTCGCTTGCTTGGGTTTTTTACATTCCTTGGGAAACGTACTAATTCTGAAAGAAAGATAGGGAAAAGGGAGGGAATGCTTTAAACATCTTTCTTCTTCTTCTTGTCGTATCGACGGCGCATCAGACAGTTCCGTTCCAGAACTCAGCCACGCGAACAGCTTCCTCTGCGGCTCGCATCAGGTCCTCTCGCTTACAGGTGGTAGGACAGGAAGGACACGACAAAAGATGCTTCATATTCTGGGGAGCCGCACCACACAAACACCCCAAATCAGAGTCATCCGAACGAAACGCGACAACAACACCATCACTAGACGTGACAGCATTGCCGCCACTTCCCGCCGATCTCATGTGAGAAAGGGGTACTGGTACCCGGATGCGCCGGCCCAATTCGGCTACAAGCGTGGCGCTACCTCTAATTAAATATTAAAAATAGCTATGTTTCTAGCTAGATACTTCAAAAACGGCTGAGCCTATTTGAGGCCAGTCTCTTTTCTTTTATACGCTTTATTTCTGGAAAGGTTTCAGACAAAAGAACTCAAAGGGTTATATATATGCAGAGTTGGTTGCTTCTTTGGAATAAATAAATTAACTAATAAATAAATATATAGTACTATATGACACACCGACGTTTGTTCCTTAGGTAAGCAAGTTAATGCCTGTGTTATAGGTAAAAGCCGCTTGTTATATACAAATATTTTTTCTTTGGAAATACATAAATACATACATATAGATAACACATGGTGGCGTTAGTTCTTGACCTTACATCTGACCGTAAATCGAGCAAGACAACGTCTGCCGCATCCATTAGTACTTTATATATTACGCATAATAGAAACCTTTGTAAAATATGAAACAAATAGAATGGTACCACTCCAATACTATCACATATGCTAACTAAAGCACTAACAGTTGATGGACAGGAAACTCGATTTCTACATTGCTATCACATCTGCCAATTTCGTCTATTTCACCTAGCGGTATTCCGGTATAGTACCAGGATATAAATCTTTCTCAATGTCATTTAATTTTTTAAAGAATATTAGGGATACTTTTTAGGTATGTCTAATATTCCCTTTTCCCCTCCTACTAAGCTTAAATTGAAAGCTTGAATTAGGAGTGGGTGCAACAATACCCCAACGGCGGTAGGTTTTGAACCGGGTACCTTGCGGATTTCAATTCACACCTTATACCGTTAAGCTATTAAGGCTCTACGGTATTCATCTCTTAATACAATACAATCATTGAAATTAAAATTCTCCGCGCCCTTAAGCCCAAATGGCTTATCTGCACTGCACGTTCTTCTCAAATACCATAATCTATCTTAAACTATATAACTACATATGTACGTGCTATAATACAACACAAGTGTTCATGAAGCAATAAATAAGTACGAAGTATAATAAAGGACAAGTTTTTGTCTAATTGTTTGTTACAAAACTAAATCTGATCCTTATTCCGTACAGTCTGAGTTAGGTAAAATTTGGGAAAGGATTGTCTGTAAATCTGGTGCGGGGCGCTGGAAGGTCAATTTAATTTTAGTTTATTTTAGTTAATAACAGATGAATGATTTACCGAATGATTGAATGAATATTCATACCCCGAGCATTATAATGCCAAAATTATTATTCCGGCGTTGGCCGAGGTTCGCATTTGATATTCAGAAGAGGTCCGGTGGAAAGTTCAAACTTTTCAATAGCCGTTAACGTGAAAATATGTGTTTAATTATTCACAGGCATTATTTTCAAAGCACGATCTCATTTTATTAGTGTTCTATATATTTACATATATAGATATCAAGTCAAACATAAACAACAACCGTGTTTATATAATCTATACTAATGTATAAAGCTGAAACCATTTCTAATTTAACAACCTTTATATTGTGTGTGTGCACCGGATATCTCAGCACAGTTTATCCTAGAGAGATATCCAGGGATACATATATTCAAGGTGTTTCCCATGATTGTTTGAAAGATTATATTAAACTGAACTGAATTTGTATTTTAAATTTACATTTGTAAATAAATCAACTTTTTGAATTTGAATTTGTGTAAAAATTTTTAGTTACATTTTGTTGCCCAATCTCCTTGGCGTCTTCTCCATTGAACGTGACACTGGGGAATTAAATTGTGCGTTTGCACAAAAGCAAGCCATGAATCAAAATAAGAAGAACAAGAATAAAGCTGAAAAATTTGTTTGTTTGTACGCGCTAATCTCAGGAAGTGCGGTCTGATTTGAAAATGCTTCAGTGTTAGATAGCCCATTTATCGAGGAAGGCTATAAGCTATATATCATGACGCTAAAATTTAGGCCATTTTTTACCTTATTTTAAGTGAATGGAGTTGCGGGAACAGCTAGTTATATATAAACGTAAGGTCAACTAACACTAAATCTCGAAAATCGCGCGATGTATGAAGGATGAAGAAGGATGAAATTTGGTTGAGACGTACTCTGTAGTTAGTAGACATCCGCTAAGAATGGATTATTCAATAAGCTGAGAATAAAGAGGTCCGAGGACTCTCACAAGTTTACGCGGACAAAGTCGCTGGAAACAACTATTATAATATACGTATTTCGTGCCTGTATTTGAATAGTACCACTCCTTTTTTAAGATATCTGACATCTTCATATACTTTTTGTTATTTATCAAACTAAAACTAATGTAAAAACACTTTTATCAATGGTGGTGTAAATTATCATGGTAGTACTTCACTTTCTAGTGACTTACATTATTTTTATTTGCTGAATATGAGATTAACAATATTGAGCTGATACATATTCTGCTTTGTAGCATGCAAATATTAGAAAATTTCCTTAACAATAGCAATGTGAAAGACAGTGAAAATTTCTGATAGTATTGAAAAATCCATTAAAGATAATTATACAATTCAAAATGATAAAAAATAAAATGCCAAATTATATACAAAGATTAAATGAATGTCAAATTATACATATAACAATTCCACGCCACAATACTATTACACATTGCCTTATTAATAATTTTATTCCATGTCACAACTACTGCAAAGAAACTCACTTACTGAATAAAATGGCATATTACTCAACCAACGAAAAAGATTTTTCTTAAAGCTATTTGTTGGTAGAGTTTTAATAACTAGTGAGTAATTTAAAAGAATAACTTTATTCTACTTATTTAAATATAGTTTCAAAATGAGACATACATTAATTATCAAGACTTGGGGTTGAATTTTATTAGCAGATCAAATAAAGTAGGCTACAATATTTAACAAGCTGTTACTATAACAAAATAATATTTTATGTCATTGAATTCACTTAAGATCAAACCTTAACCATGACAAAAAAAAAGTATTAGAAAAAAATTGAAGTATTTAGGGTTACGTTACCTACTTCTTTTTTCATAATGGCTTGCCTTTGCGCAATTTATTTCGCCAATGTCACGTTCATTGGATTGGATTCATCGATTTACAATAATTTACTTAAATTAAACTTCTTCGCGCCCTTAAGCCTGTACGGCTTGTCTGAGCACTGCACACTCTTCACAAATACCATCTATCTTTAGTACCTACGTGTTATAAAACACCACGAATGTTTATCAAAAAATAAATACTTTTGTAGTAAGGGTAGCCTAGAATAAACGTAATGACCACCGAAGATACAGGCCTTTGCCTTGTTTGCCTTGATTCATATTTAAAAAAAAAATCGTAATGGAACAAAACTTACATCAAAAGTCAATAGTCTATCTGGTATGACTTCCATCTCACTGCCACTCCACACAATCCTGTGCAACATATTGCCAAGCTTTACATACTCCGTCAATTCCACTGGCCTGAACTGCTTCTCGTATATCTCAGCTTTGAGAAACCTTGCAATGTCTGACAGGTTGCCTATAGTTGCACTCATCCCCACTATCTGTATACCCTCTGAAAATATTACAAACTAGCTGTAACCAGCGTAATTCAGTAATTTTGTTAAATTAAAAATTAAGTTTATTTATTTTTTCGTGCGGAACCGTAATTGTTTAGCTAAAAGCGAAGTAGCCTATGTTGTACCTTGTAAAATCAGCTATCTACTAGTGAGAGTCCCATTCAAATCGGTCAAGCCGTTTCGAGGAGTCCCCAGATCAAATAGACAGACAAAAATGTTTTCACTTGAGTTTTTGCTATAGGTATTGTATATATAGTGACTGACAGACCCGGTAGACGTTGTCCTGCCCGAACGTCCGCCCACATATATTTTGTAATAGGTAAGTGATAAAAATGGTTACTGTAGGTTATCCTTAGAAGATAGACATATACCATCGTTGAACTATTTATAGATCTTTTTAAGATATATAATTTAATTACATCCATCTTGCAAGGCTAGCCTGTAGCCCAGCTTATAGCCAGCGCATAAAAACAAGTTTTTTTACGAGATTACATTAAAAATTATTGAAATTATGGGCTTTTATTTTCTATAGCATATATATATGTGTATTATAGATATAATCCTTCTCCTTAAATGATTCTGTTTATTTGTGAGAATCGAATTAAAATCAGTTTACTTTAAAAGATCTACGCGTACAAGGATGGGAAGTAACTTTGATTTATACCATGCAATTAGTAAAAAAAAAATCGATATTACAAACAGCTATTTACATTACCCTTCAATTTTATTTAAATAAATATATAGGACTATATGACACACGGATATCTGTTCCTAAGTTAGACAACTTAATGCCTATGTAAAAATCTATTTGTGGTAACAGATACCTGTTATACACAAATATATTTTTTTGTAGAAATATATAAATACATATACAAAAATATTACACCCAAACTCGAGGCGGGAATCGAACCCACAACCCTCAGAGCGCAAGGCACACTGCGCCAACGGGCCAATACCATACAAATGAATACCATAGTATTTTCTAAGAGAAAAACATCTACCCCTAGATACAATGCATTTCTACAAGATTGATGTTTTGCAACTGAGATTTGTCTCGTCTCTGGTGAATAAATCGAATTCATTTCATAAATAGTAAGATCCAGTTATCTTAATTTATTATTAATATAAAAATTCACACAAATAACTTACGATTAGCAAATATAACTGTCGTTAATAGTGTTTCAAGAGTGCTACCACGACCAGACTCGCCTATAAGATGCAGTTCATCAACCTAAAAATAAGCAATGGTAAAATACAACAATAAACATGAAGAAAAACAACAAAAAAAGCATTGGTGAAATCGATCCAGCCGTTCACACGTGATGCCGTGACCAAGAAAAACTTTCTTTACCTATACTTAATATAAGTATCTAATTTCAATCCACTATTACTTTCGTCCATCCCCAATAATTACATGTTGGAGGAAAAATTTTAAGTTATTAATTCAATTACATTAATTCAATTCAATTACAAAACAGTTAATTCGAACGTTCCTAGTGCCTCGTCCTAGTTCCTGAACTCTGTGAAGAAATGCCAAAATGAGCGATCGCCATCTAAACGCAACGATAGAATTGCGCAGTTTTATTTTTATTTTTTTATTTTATTTAATAGGAAGCCAACGCTTACACAATATTTTAATGCTAAACTTAGAACATTTTTAATTTAAAGTAGTAATATTGTATAAAAAACAGGGTAACTCAGCATGCATAAATAATTAGTGTATAACATTCTTTGTTATATTAGCAAAAACAAGTAAAACCTAAATTTCTAATAATAAGAAAAAAATCCCCATTTTTCTATGTCCTTCATTTTAATGTAGGCTAGAAAACGTATTACCTTTACCTCGTAGGGATAACCTATTTAAATTGATCACTTTATACAAAGAAATTGTGAATTGTTCTCTTTATTTTTGTCGTGCAATAAAAAACCTCTATTCTGTTGCTTTTAATATTTCTCTAGCATTGTATTGTTGTATGAAGGAATAAAGACACAACAGTTTTAAACGTGCAGTCTTATTTTCTAGTACAGCATACTCCAATGAACAAAGTTGCTTTTAATATGTACGAATAAATATAATTAAAGTGTTTGTTTGTACGAAATAAGATTCTTTCACCATACGTATGTAAGTATATAAGGTGCTTATAATAAAAAACAGCAATTTTTAATGTTTCTTTTACAAACATAAAAAGACTTTAAGGCTAATTCCGATACTATCTTCATTTGTACTTTCTTCACTTTCAATTTACACTACATAACTTTCTTCGGAGAGGAATTCGTACCGTCGAGCCATTATATCGAGAAAGTGGTTTCTAATATTTTTCGTTATCTATTAGACACAGCTAATCTCCGAACCAAATGGATCTTTTTGACAAGACATCTCTGGCAGATACCTGTATGTTGTTACAAGGACTAAGAGAGTCTATGCATGAGAAACTAAACTACTTTGCTTTAATCCGCGAATGAATACGAGGGAAAATCGGTGTAATGCTGCAACCCTGATTCTATCAATTATAAGAGAGTCTAGTTTAAAATATTGTAACTGCAAAATTATAAACGTCCTTGCGGACGTCGGAGACGAAGCCACGGGTCTTAGAAAGTTAATAATTTAATCCGAGCATTCAGACCTAAATAAAACAAAGTAACATTAAGAAAGCGACGAAGCGCCTGTAAAGAATTGCTTTTAATATTTCTTCAAAAGCATTTCATAAAAGACTTGGGTATAAAAATAATAAGATAGTTCTCAATACAAGACGAGGAATTTTCTTTCATAAAATATCCATTGCTTCTTTTTAATGTACGTTTCTTTCTAATGTATGCAAACAAATCTTGAATTACCTTTGAATACAGTAAGACGATCATAGCGACGACCGCAGATTTTCAATAGGATTCTTTCTTTTTCGTATTCACAACATAACAAATCTTGAAAAATTAAATTAGGCAATGGATTTTTTCCTCAAGAACTCTATTTTTTTTTTGAATTGGTTAAGAGAAATAATAATATTGCAAGATCAACTTGAGATATATTTTAGACTGCTTTCAGAATCTAAATAAATTACGTATGTTTAAGTTAATAATTAAAGAAGATTAAATCTATTACCCCCAACAAATTATATAACGTAGCAGACGCAGATAAGTTTTCAAAGGCAGATTAATATTATGAGTTATTTGAATCTAATATCAAATTAAAACAAGTATAACAGTTTTTTTATAAAAGGCCTAGATTTTTTGTGGCAATTTGCCAAATTCTTCTTGAACTAACAAATGCGGATAAATTATAAAATAATGCACCTCAGTCACGTTTTCGTTGATTATTTTGTCAAGTCGGCGCGGGCAGATTGGATTCTAGTTAATAGCAAACGTGCCTTCATTTACCAAATTGTTTAATTTTAAATGAAATACCAGGGACCTTAGAGAAAATATCATAATTTCTCAAACACTAGCGTCGCTTTTGCAAGCCTTCTGGTAGTGTTTCTGGTTTCTAATGGCCTCGCATTCTTGCAATAGGGTTTCCAGGCCCTTCTATCAGTTTGTCTACCATTATGCCATATTTGTAATATTTACATTAAATAAAAAGTCACAGTTGTAGAGCCCGCCTTTAACCTACACCTGGGTCACAAGTCCCGGGCACTGCTATGGTTCCTTCTTATGCAATGTGATGCATCCGCGCGGTGAATCCATGGATTGTTAACACATTCGTGTCGTCTCTGAATGATGGTACATTTATTTCATATACGAGTTACACCCTACCTACAAGTTCATCTGGATGAAATGTTATTCATAAGAAGTTCACGATTCATGAACCCCTTCCGCAGGGTAGATTTATCTAAGCGACCCGTCCTATTTTTTCTCAGCGTCAGAGAGCGTAACAAATTATCTAAACTCAAAAAGAACACCTGAAGGAATTTGTCTCAATAAATTTTTGGGGTAAATTATACATGAAGTTTTATCCAATTTATTGTCCATAGACTTTTTTTTTTTAAGAACTGTAACAATATTTTAAACACTTCAAGTAATCTTTACATTTCATCTTCTGCCGGGGTTTAATTTTTGAGCCAGCCGGGTGTATGATATTCTGTTATCAAATAAAATAGAAATTTATCCGAATCAAAGCTTTTATTTACACGAACGGATTTGCTCAGTTATGCCAGAAAGGTCGCCAAACGACGTATAACGGAAAAATGTTATGCGGCAGTGAGATGACGTATGTAGCCCATCTCGTTGAAGGTAAGGAATTCCTAACATTGCGTGATTCTGAACATTCCTGGGATCAATATGCGAGCAGGAAGGGCTCCCTGATATATGACTACATCGAAGAACGTTTTGAAGAAATATGCTTGCTGTGATATTAAACTTTAATATCTCATGAAGTTTAACGACTGAAAAAATCCGATTTTTCCGAGTTTTTCGGGTAGACCTTTTAACCATGCAAAAATCTATTGGATTGCTATGTTTTTTTATCGTGTGTAAATATAGAGTTTTTTAATGAATTCGAATGCATACTCGTAGTTGAATTTCGATAACGGTCATCGCTTTGGAACTCGAAGTTTTACCGCTGAAGCCAAAAAAATAATAACCGTGCGATTTGCAAGGGATTTCTTTATCTGTCCAGTTATTATGAATTATTATTTATTTATTATTAGATTTGGGGAACTATTCCCGTCATCATACCGCTTCTTCTTCTTCTTCGCGGGCTGCGTTTTCCGAACTTAGTCACTGTATGTTGACCATTGAACCAAACCGCCTCGTAGCGAGCTTAGAAGGCCCAGGGACTATTTCGAAACTGGGCGGTTAACCCGTCTAACTTCACCAAATATATCACAACCCGTAGTAAAAGATAGTGTTTCATATTTTTTAAATATTTGACCCACATTCTGTTGCCACAATTCTACATTGGATACACGGTACGAATTCCACGAAACAAGCTTGCTTTAGTGTGGGATTATGAGCAGATATTCTAAGTTAAGGTGTAAAATTTTTGGAAATTAAAAAAATATTTCGTTTCTCTCTTACTTCCTTATTAGATTATTTAAATAATTTTTATATACCCCTTGCGAAAGTCTAACTACAAACTCCTAAGTATATATTTTAATACAAGAAACATGAATAGATTTACAAGTATAGTAAATAAAGGTTCTCATATAAAGAAGTCCCTTATTTTTCTTATAGCCAGTGTTCGAGTAAGTTTATTTCTTATCATATTATTATTTCTTGACGGGACCAGCGAGTCATACAGAATCATTGTAATAAACCTTGTAAGGAAATTTATTGCGCACGGGAACATTTTATATGGTAATTTTGGGTACTTTATTCTCCAATTTCCTGGAAATACCTTTTCTTATTTAGATGGTATCTGAAAATGTTCTACGCGTTGGAACGCTTTGGGCATTTTTCAGTTGACTGATATATGCACATATAATTTTTAAATATATAAACACATACTGATATAAATATATACATATTACCCGCAACCCCGGGGCGGCAGGTAACATCAGTGCGCCTTTGGGGCCAGTCATATATTTTCGGCATCAAACGAAATGCACACAAATAAAGCATGGCGAAGCAAAGCATTCAAAGCAACCGGTACAAACTGCGTTCGGGAAGTCCTTTTATAAAAAAAAACAATAAATATAAATCCAGATATTCACCGTATTGGAAATAACAGGTAAAACAGATAACACTAGGAATGTTTGTTTGGTTTAGTTTTCTTTTATCAGAAGGTTCATAGATGTTAAGTCTGCTTTTCAGAAACAAACATACTTATTTTTTTAGCTTTAATTTAAAGTGCAAGCCATTTCGAAATTAATTTAAATTTCGAAATGGCTTGCACATATAAAGCTGTTT
>JANCMC010042545.1:0-26964 GCA_024363005.1 Charaxes varanes | reverse complement strand
TTAAATGTAAATATCAATTAACTAATACGTGAGATTAAGAGAAAGTTAACTAATTATGTACAGAACGCATGGACATACTAGCGCGGACGCACGATGATGGTCCGTTTTCCCTTCACACTTTAGTCCTGGCTTGGGACGGGCAAAAATATCTATTTCACTCATTCGAATCACTTATTTGTTCAATAAGTATAGCCAAAAAAATAACTGAGTTATTCTATTTGTTATTGATATCGCGTTTAATTCCGACTGACAGCCGTCATTAAATCTTTTTTAAGCTGAGAAATGCATTTACGTGCTAACTTTGTCGAACAGAAAGTAAACCACAGAACGTATGGCCACACTTTATCTAATTTTAAGGAAATTTGGTCAAAAATTAAGTACCTAATTTTATTACATAATTCTAAAGAGTATCGAGTGCCGAGTCCCCTCCTTAAGTATTCTAAGTGTCTCACCAGTCACCGTGCATACATTTTTTTCTATTTTAACACACCCAGACTCGAGGTTGGCATCGAGACAGCAACTCGCTCACGGAAGGCAAAGTCCCTGCCAACTGCGCCATCGGATCAGTCCCGTTAATTTTGTTTATTTTTTTAAATTTATTTTTGACACATAAACAGAATATGACATCACTTAAACTAACATAAAAAATAACAAATTTATGGACTTGCCATATTCCATAAACAAAAGTGTGTACGACTACAAGTATATAGTGAGCTTACAATAATATATTATTTAATTCTATTAAATTGAAAACAATATTTTTTTTTAACAAAAACAAACTTAATCGCAATTAATTATCGTAATTAGTTTGTTTTTCTATCGGATTGTATCTTATTCTTATTTTTTTCAATTTATCCATTTTAATTAGCACGCCTTCTGGGAAAATGGATGGAAATTTATTTTTCTTAAGTAATACATTTACGAGTAGAAAAGAAGGTAAACATTTTAATCTCGTCTATGCGTAAAAAATATAAGAAATACCTCTCGATATCTGATAATGAAGCTTGTTAAGCCTGATCCCCTCTAATTGGTTGCTCAGTACATCCGCGGGCTAAATCCTTTCGCGAAAAAACAAAACATTTTAACAATGTTTATAATTTCCTTTTTTTTAATCCTTTTAAGTAACGTAATAAACAAGTATTTGAATTTATTCTATTTATCTCGAGAAAAACATCTATAAGTGTAAAAGAGGATAAACATTTTAATCTTGTTTACGCACGAAAATAAAATAAAAATATCACTTGATCTCTGATAATCTAAAATCCTAATTAGGTGCTTGCTGCGTCCGTCGGCTAAATCCTCTCGCGAAAAAACAAAACATTTTAAAATGTTTATAATTTCTTTTATATTTTTTTTTTCAAGTAAGTTGGCTGTAAAATACACAAATATATTGAAATAATGATATATATTTATATGTCAAGTTAACACACATAACAGTGTGCCTAAATATTTGTACAAAGTGCATGGTTGTCTCTTGACTCCTCGTCCACTGGCGTGTCATTGTATTTTACTCTTATAAACGACAGCGATAAATAGATTTTCAAGCTTTCTAAGGTCTGCCATTTTGTGGTATCTTGTATGCTTGCTCGTTTAATGATACCTATTTGGAGCGAATATGACAGTTGTACATGACCTGGCCTTCCTAACAGTAGGAAGTGTTGAACCTCAACCTTAAAGAATCGCAGCTTGAGCCATCAGAGCCGCACTTAGAGCTTTTGTCTTCGAATTTAGTAAGCAAAATAGACTGTAAATTAATTACAAAATGGTAAAAAATTAACACAAACACGTCCGCATCCCCTACAATCTAAGCGGACCCTGATATTTAACCGGGATAACGCTAGGAAGAAGAAGAAGACCTGTTCTTTTTGTCCTTACTTTCTTAAATTAACAAAAAGATATGTATTAACAGTATACCGTTTAAAATTTTCATATGCGATACTTAAATCGCCGTCGATCGATACTCAAATTTTCTGCCGGTGAGTCTATTGCATAGCTGTGCGTCTACATCAAGTATTATTTAGTTGTAATTTTCAATGACGCGGAGATACGACTCCAGAAGCGCAGCTTCACAATAAAAACGAGAAATTTCTTAAAAACATGTTCAGTGCTTTCAGCATTGGTCGGCTTTGACAGAAATGGGCTCGACAACAGTACCCGTACAAGGTTAGTGATTAAATCTTCGCCTTCCAACTGTCCACGTTTTCATTTATTTCTCCATAAAGACATTGTTTTAAGGAGCATAATACATATTCACATCATATGGAGTAACCATCAGCCTCCTTCGGTGCATGAGTTGTGAAATATTTGCAGACCGTGTAACGGTGAGTGCACGCGAGTGCAGTACGAGATGCCCCGCTGGGGTAAAAGGGGGAAAGGGTGGGCAAAGGCACGAAAAGCTTTTCCTTGTCGCCGCGCATTACCCCGGACGATTATAACCGTGCGTTATCGATATACCTCATTTGGTTATCAGTAAATGGCAATAAAAGTTGATAGCTGTTTAAAGGACCTATTACATCATGTTATAAAATGGAAAGGCCCTTATTTATACATATAAATAAAAAAGATTTTCCCTAAATAACCTGAATAAATGTGATTTCTCGATAATCTTTTACCCTTTTTTTCTATTTTTATTTAGGGACTTTTATGTTCTGTAGCCTTTTGTAAGTCTGCAGTTTATTTAAACGGTATTATTATTATTATTCTACTAAATGAATCTTCTATATAAATATGTAACTTTATCGATGGAAAGGACTTATTTGTTTGCTGAACCCTTTATTAGTATCCTTTTAGCCTTGCAGTAGTATGTTTATAAAGAGGGGAGGCCCCACTACCACTACAATATAGGGCTATTTTCACACAGACACTAAAGGTATAAAAAATTAATACCAAATATTGGGTGTTAAGGTAATATTCCCTTAAACTTGTAAAAAACCAAACCTATAAGCATACGTAATCAAAAGATATGGCCTTTAAGTCGCATTTCCTATACTAGTACATTCGAAAAGGAATCAAAACCTGTAGGGTACTTCTCAATGACCTAGAAACATGCAAGAAGCTATATCTTGAAGTACAATTATAGGATAACTCTAAATTTTGAGTTACAAAAAAATATTTGTGATGACCTTTGCCAAATTAAAAGAAATCTTAAGAAAAGCATTAATCTTAGAAATGTAACAAAAAATAACCTGGTAAAGTATTACGTGATGGTACGGAACCCTTAACGCGCCAGTCTAACTTACACTTGTCCGGTTTTTTTTTAAGTTTTGAAATATTTTAAGATATGTCGCACATTCTCGTTGCCGTTGCAATTAATTTTTTTAGAGGCTCCCTTTAGGATTGGCCACGATTATAGCCCAGCGGGATATAAACCGACAATTTGACGGATTTTTGGTCCAACCTTATACCATTGAACGATTAAGGCTTCTAAATATCGGTATTTTCCCTAAAATAAATAATGACGTAAACAATGTTATCTTCTAAAAAAAACTTAATTAGAATTTTGTTTAGGATCCGGGATACTTGCAATTAACTTAATGATCGATAAAAGTGATAATAAATTTACACTGATAATGTTGAGATTTTTCTGTCCTTCGCCTGACCTTAGTAAGAGGTTCTGCCCGTTTTTATTTTATTTTATGAGTGACACTCGTAAAATGGCCGGTTTTACTGTCATAAACACTTATTATAATGACCAGGTTTCTCCAAATATGTTTGCATTTAATAAGGAGATATTTTGGGTAATTGGTTTTATTTAATAAAATTGTCAAGACACGCTTTTTTTCTATTTATCAATATAAAATACACGTTCCAACAATAAATAAAAGCATTATAAAAAACTACGAAAGTTTGTCCCTTATGCTAGGAGATTGGGTTTAGCTTAAAGTATAAATAGAACATTGTTTGTAAAAACGCACAAGAAGTTATTAACTTATAAGTTACATACAGTGTAGAATAGGGTAAGATATTAAAATTACAATAAAAACTAATTTAAATTGTTTCAAAAATAGGATTGTAAGACATTTTTTATATTTCTACTATTACTGTTTTATTACTACGTTCTTACGCATATATAGAAGGGTTCCGTATCTGATACACGTTAAAGGTATTTGTTCTATAACTACGACAAAAGTTGTCGATGTATTTCGTTCAAAATAGATTTCCTAATAAGTTTTAAGCATGTTCTATCAACATGAAAAATTTAAATTCTCTACGTCTTATAGTTTGGAAATCCTAGGGGGGGGGGGGGATAGGACAGAGCTAAACTATAATAGTCCTTGTAGGACTACGGAACTTTTGAATAAATTGATCTAACCGTATTGCATTTACATAGATCTGATGATGATAGAAAGAATATCAGACTGAATTTTGGGGCCTTGACCGATCAGAGCGCTAGGAACTCTCGTATACTTCACTTCTTATCACCATAATATGGCTTTGTGAAGACATAAAAATATAATAAATGTTATCATTTATCAGTGGTTAAACAACCGAACTGAATAAAGAAAGTTTGACTTTCACTTTGACTTTGACCGTAATCTCCATCACTTTAAGAGCTACATGAGTGTAGACGCTACCTTGTCAATTTAATCGTTTTTTATGCTATAAAGATCCAATATTTCACCTTTCCAATGCAATATATAATACGCCCATCTTTATATGTAAAAATCGACTGTACAAAACCTTAGTCACCCTTTACCTGGTCTGGACCGATTTGGATAATATCTTGGGTATACTCCAAGGGGTTTCTAGATAGTTTAAAACGATGGACCGGTAGGTGGCGTTGCATTCGGAATATAATAAATATATAGGACTTTATAACACACGGACATAAGGCAGACAACTTAAGGCCTGTGTTATAGGTAACAGACGTCAGTTATACACAAATTATTTTTTTGGGAAATAAGAGCAATATTTTATTTTATCGATTGCATTATTAATACTCTAGTTTTTGAGCCATTGACCCGTTCTACATTAGATCATGTGCGAGACAATAAGTATCTTGACAATCGCACGTTGTGGATTCAGGACATCAAAGTGGTGAGGGTGAAATTTCAAGTTTTTGCGTGGTGGAATACAGCTGCCGGTACTAATCCAAACAATTCCTGTGGAATATGATAGGTGAACGTGGACCTAGTTTGATAACTGGTATACTGCTTTATGCGTCGAGGGGATGATTACGATGCCCCAGACTTTTCGTCTCACTTTTAGATTTTAAAACATTTGACCACTCAAAAGAGCTGGTAAATAAAGAATTTTCATGGATAAGTACAGTATATTCCTGATGTCATATACATACATAGAACTTACATAGATAGGACTATATGACACTGTTCCTAAAGTAGACAACTTAAGGCATGTGATATAGGTAACAGCTGCCTGTTATAAACATTCTTTGTAAATATATACACAGATAATTCACCCAGCCTCGAGGCGGAAATGGGACCCACAGGCTGAAGGCAGGATCACTGTCAACTACAGCAACGAAACCTAAAAGATATCGCTCCTAAAAATTGGCTCTATGTATTGGTGTGTGTGTATGTGTGTATTTTTGTATGATTTGTTTTTATTTTTATATCAAGATAAGTGAGTAAGCAATTAGGAGATGCGTTCTTAAACTATTTATAATCGTCATGTCAATTAGTAATTTTGCAGGTGCAATTCGTATATGATACTATAATTTAACAAAATCGAGGTGACCTGAATAAAATCTAGTTATTGCAAAGAGCAAATTTAATTGCTTAAGTCATTATTATTTTTTGGATTAGGCAACACTTTATTATGCGGTAGTAGACTGCATTATACTTACCACTCTGCTAATTTAAGGGATGTCAAAGGGTACTTACTACGTGATTAATTTTTTATGATTTTTCGGCCCCTCTTTTCCCTCGGTGACTATTCGAAGTAAAAGACCCTCCTTTAATTCACACCTAGTAATTCATTAATATGATTCTTAACCATTTCACAGACAGGAAGTGAAAAAAAAATAACAGCTACCATCTGTGAGTTTGAGAATGACTAAATACAGCGCTATAAGGGTAAAAAAACACGACATTTTCGGCAAATCTACTATGCGACAAAACCCTAAGCCGTCATCCCAATTGTGAATAGCCAGTTTTACATTTTCATGCCATAGATTCATAGTTGTTTTTGTAATTGTTGTGTTTAATCTTTAATAAAATGAGTTGGTGTTGTCGACCAAGAAAGTGCTTTGCCATTTTGGATGACAGCTCCTACCTTAAAGAAACTTTGCTAAGGGTTATTGTTAGAAATTAAAGTAATGCGTAACAAGCAAAAATGTGCCTATAAACTAATTGACGTGCAAACGACATTCGACCTTAGCGTTGCAAACCAATTTCTTGGTCGAATATACATAGAACATTAGTGCTTCTGTGGCACTCAGAATAGCAAAATAAGTAATTTCCTACTAGCCAATAACTGTAAGGTTCTATAATACGGTATAATAAAACTAACAAATGACTCAGCTAATTAGTAAAATTAGCTTTTTTTTTATAAACTGTAACCGTGTTATTTGAATTGTGGCATTAAAAATAACAATGATTTTAACCTTTCGCTCAAATTAATTTGTGCGTCAAGGTTATCATCGCACGGTTGAAACTATTTATTGTTCTTGTGTTAAAAACAATATACGTAAGTAAATCTTGATAAGGCGTGGGTAAGGAGTATAATAAGATTACGACATCCACTCAATGATGGGAACATTGCGACAGGTTGGGCCATTATTGTGTCGGAAATAATGGCTGCCTTGCACAAAGTCGCTTTTTTGTTGCTTTATCTGTTACTAGTTTGTCAACGGTTTGCTCTTCATTAGTCTTCTTACATAACACCAATTTCCAGTGGCCGTTTTTGTGACGCGAGTCCCTTTTTTCCAATTCTTTTTTGGTGTGAAATATGTTTTATGTAAAGTCTCGTTTGCAAGTGGACCGGATATTACATTATCGAGCCTTACAAACGGGATCGTAGGGATTGCTAGAAGCTCGTTAACATTGCTACAAGTTCGTTGGCATTGCTAGGAGCTCTGGCATTGGCAGAAGCTCGTTGGCATTATTAAAAGTTCGTTGGAATGGCTAGAAGCTCGTTGGAACGGCTAGATGCTCATTAGCATTGGTAGAAGCTCGTTGGCATTGTTAGAAGTTTGTTGGAACGGCTAGATGCTTGTTGGCATTGCTACAACCTCTTTGGTATTGCTAGAAGCTCGTTAGCATTGTTAGATGCTCGTTGGCATTGCTAGAAGCTCACTGCACAGAGAGCCAATAGTAACCTCGTCAGCTACTGGAGGTAGTTGCTACATTACCAAATCATTTCCGTACATTTATCAGCTGAGATGATCTTCTGTGGTCGTGCAGATGTCCATGGGCGACGGTAGGCACTTCGGTGCTTACTGCCTGCTCGTCTGCCCCCTTGTAACATAAAAAAAAAAATTATGAGACGAATTTCTTAGCGTTCCATAGATTCACCGTGCGGGTGCCGGATCCATCGCATTGCAGAGGAGGAAACATAGCAGTGCCAGGGACTTGTGACTCAGGTGTAGGTTTAAGAGCGGGATCTTTATAGTGATCACTAACACACATCTTCACTGCCAGTGTTCCCTCCACTGCCTAGCCAAATCTGGCATGATCATACTAGTGTGGCTTTAGATGTCCTTTCTAATAATTAACTCATAATAGTTCTTGACAAACCAAGATCTTTTAGTAAGTTGTACTGGGATTTTACTGGTACACCGCTCTCTTATACTTCTACTGCGTATAAGCTGGTTTTATAACCGTTTTTGGTGAGCTCATTGGTTAAATCAAAGTACTTGTTCGTTTTTATCAGATGGTCTTTAGGGATGTTGGTCTCCCGGGGAACTTTAAGCTTTACAAAAATTATCTATTTCATTAACGGTACGATGCCGTATAGGAGTTAGAAAAGAAATAAAATAAAAATCTTGCCAAGTTCACGTGTAGTGTACGTTACAAAGCCACGAAAGTGCCCATTTGGCAGACACGAGGTCATAATTAAATTCGTTCTGGCCAGATATGCTGCCTGTACGGGCAGTGAGCCAGCAATATCGCGTTATATTAATTATATCTAACTTATTTATTAGCGTATTTTTCACTTAATTAAACATTCACTTCAATTTAATCGACTTTTAAATGTAGACTTTCACGTCGCTACTGAATTATGTCAAGAGAGATAATTAACGGCCTTTCACCAATAAATAATTTGGAATTAAATAAAGCTAAAGTAGATATAAAAATATAAAAATTCTGATGATAGTTTAGATTGCACTATTAAGTTATGACAGAAATATGTGTTGTTTACTTATTGAAAACATAATATTTGTAGATAGCTGGGATGGTAACGAGGTTAAAGATTCCGACCTTTCCTGCCCTCTACGGATCGTAATGTGAGCCTATTTCTGTACTTCTTACCGCTTCACGAAAGGGTCTGTAATGCAATAAACATGTATACCTACAGACCACCGGCATGCTGCTTAAGAAAAGCGGAAATTTAAAGAAGAAAATAATCAGGTTTTGAAAATATATTCGAACACCAAAGACCTTTTCGCTGAAAAAAAACTGACTGACGTTGACCCTATTTTTTAATAAACTGTTTTCTTTTATTTTGCGATAAGATCTTTACAAAATATAATATCGAACAGAGTGTTGAGAAATGTAATACATAATTAGTAAACTTATGCTGTTGCACGCGTGAAATGGAAAACAAATGTTACATTATTAATTTGAAGACCTTTGTATTGTACACAGTTTATGCAATAAGTTACTTATCTATCTATCTATCTATCTATCAGATTTCACTAGTTTAGAACGAGGAGAGAGGAGAGGACAGGGTTACGGCTAATTTCCTCCATTTCCTCCATTTCCTCTTCACTCCGTTTCCTTCCTGCCTGTCTTTGGTCAGAATCTAGGCTCGTATTGAAGATCTTTGATTGATTCGGAATATAATGACTGACAAAATTTCAACAATTCTTTTATTAAGATTATGTTACTCATAAATGGGTTTCAATATCTTTGACTTTGATCAAAATCTTGTTAATCTTGGTACCATAACGAAATATTAAATCGCTTTCGCTACCTCACACTTTCGTCAACAAAATCCAGCCTTAAGCCGATATTCTCGGTCGGAAAAACTCGGAGCAGGGATTGTGGATGATTGAGATGACGTAAAGGGTGCTTCTCGCAGCGCGGCCCTTTGGAGCTGCCCTTGATATATTTTAGTTGACTCTTGGAATGTTCATACATAACCTATGTTTACCATTGATTAGCCATATCGCTTCCATAGCACATCATCAAATCAAATTTATTCACATAGTTCTCTCACAGCACTTGTGAAGGACGTCCTTAAATAAATTTAAAACTTTTATTAAAGGTAAGTTCATTCAAAAATCCTATTATAATGTAAAGGATTATTTGAATCATGAAAAAGCTTGGGAGTAAATTGCTCTAACCGTGTCTGAATTATTGTGAAATGGTGATAACAAAAAAATTACCCAACTGAGTTTTTTGCCGGCTCTTCTTAGTGCAGGGCGGATCGGAACACTTCTAAGTGTAAGTGAACAGTTTAATGAAACTCTAACGCCTAAACTAGCTAAGTCTGTATCACAGGGGCTAGTGCCTTGCCTACCATTGACATATTTCTATTTTGGCTACTAAATTAAAAATAATAAAAAAGGAGCAAAATGCATTATGCAACAACTTTAGTTTACCTTTCGCTGATATATACATAGACAGGGTGCATTTTCAAAGGGCGACCAAACTTTTTTGAAATTTTAGATGTAAATAGGCTGTGCGTGCGCCGAGCACACTCATTATTTTTAAAACATAGCAGCGAACGAAACAACACCATCATTTGACGTGACAGCATTGCCGCCACTTCACGCCGATCTCATATGAGAAAGAGGCACTGGTACCGGGACGAGCCGGCCTAATTCGGCCACAAGTGTGGCGCTACATCTAATTAAAATTTAATCTGCTGGTTAAGTTAATTCTTTATATCTATATTTTATATTAGGCATTCACTAGAATCTCTCTCAAGCTTCCGTTCAGTCCTTGTACAATATTGAATATTAACCTTATGTGGTCAATAATATGGCATAATGTGTGATATTGCGTAAAATATTTGACCGTTTTGGGAACACCTTAACTATGAAATTTCTGCTCTTTGGTAAAGTGTCCAAAATTTTGTTTTTATTTCAGGGTACATCAATCAATCTCCTCTGTTTTGTTGTCAAATAACGTGACGCTGCGAAATATATTGTGACCTGTTGGCATGGATAAATCCATTAACCAAGAATTAAATTGAAATCTAAATTAGAAACTTATAATAACATATAAAATTAATAACAATATTCTTATTTCCTAATTAATAAAGGTAATTGTTTTATTATTTATACCTGAAATAATTATTTAATTGTCAACATGTCTATATTTAATTCTATGCGCCATTCTCGCTGACACCAATAATAAAATAAAAGAAGCTTCTATGGTTTTTTTTTGGTTTTAGTATACATGAAATAAAAACCTTTGGTCAATTAAAAAATGTCCCTTCATTATCATATCTATTTAATGTTTTTTTGTCAATTTGAGCCATCAAGCAATTGATCTCACTCTATTTGTGGACTTTCGAATGCCAGCGAAAAAAGATAAATAAGTTGCAGAAATAAATTAGTTTTTAATTTTTATGAACATCCAATAATAAGAGGTGATTTTTCAAGAAATTTGTTTGTCATTTATTTTTTAGACATTAAGGTTACCTTTAAAGGTTACGTGAGGCAATCCCACAAAAAAATGACCATCAGAGTCAAATCGGCGAACAATTCACGGGCCATAAGCGAGAGATGAGTCACTCACTATATTCATTGTCCATTAGGTCTATCATTTCGTATGTCATGTGGCACGTGGTACCAGCTTGTTGAAACACACGTGGATAGTGACAACGTGTCACCACTATCAAGTGACAATAAAAATAATGCAAATAATTGAATGATAGCAATCGTCGTTGACAGACATTTTTTACAGAGCACTGATTTGTAAAATAAAATTCAATGTTCGTTGTCCATTTCTAAATCCTTCTGTGATGAAACGCCAATGGAAACTTAACAACATTGACTTTCATAAACGGCACAAATCACCGGTTATTATCATGACTTATATGAAGTTTTAACGCTTCGCTATCTCTTATTAATGCATGTGTGCATCATACTTTATACCAAGCTTATGCTACCAGTCGGTGGCCCTCACGATCGCTATATTTATGAGTATGGCGCAGATATCGGTTATTATTTATGTCTCTGTTTACCATTTTTGCTGCAAATTGTATTTACGAGGAAACGAACCATTAAAAATTTACGTTTCAATATTTATAGACGTAACCATGCATGTTCCTTTTTTCTATCATTATAGACGTTTGTTATCATAAAGTGTTTTGCAACTTGGCTTTTTGTTATGGATTTCCAATGATTATTACATATCTGGCTTATAAAATCGTCCGTCCATTTATTTGTATGAATATTATGTCTATACTAATTTTTTCTATCATTTGTTTAACACACTTATTCTAAATACATTATTAAACATTAGTAAAAAGATAAAAACATTTAAAAATATATGAAAAACAGATTCCGCCGGCAGCAGGGCATGAACTCAAACAACCTATATATGTATGCATATATATTAATATTTCTTATATACGGTTTTAATTCAATTTCTTAAACTAGTTCTGCTCTTTCTTGTGTGTTGTATTTATCTGTGGAAACTTTACCGGTCAATGTAATAGTTTTATTAGCATTACGTTTAAGAATAACGTGTATTGTACGTTACCCTTAAAAAAAAACCGGTGGTTAGGGCTCCAGAGAGAGGAACCTCCTCACAATACGTGCCGTCTCATCAAGCGAGAGCCTCTTAAGATGACGGTTGAGATTATTTGCAATAAGACCATTAACCGAAACAGTTATCGGAACAATAATTGTCTATACTATTATTATGAAGAATTAGAGCCTCAATAGCTCAACGGTTTAAGGTAAGGACTGAAATCCGCAAGGTACCCTTCAAACCCCACCGCCGTTGGGGGTATTGTCGCACCCACTTCTAATACAAGCTTTTAATTTAAGCTCAGTAGGAGGGGAAAAGGGGAATATTAGAAATACCTAAAAAGTATTCATTATATTCTTTAAAAAAAATCGGTAATATAATAACTCTCGATGCAAAGCTTACCTTTATTCCGCACATAGACAAGTACCAACACATAGGTTATTATGGTCATTGAAGAAAACAATAAATCTATGTGACCATAAATCTTTTGCTTCTCAAGAATGTGTTTACGCTTGACATGTCTAACAAGCAATGATAATAGCTTAAGTCGCCTCTTGATATACGATGTCACAGAACTTAACTTAAATCATGCATAAAGTGAGCTGAGTCACAATCGCTTAAACGAACGCGGAATGTCATTTGTTTTTTTTTTCATCTGTTCGAAGCGTTCGGATAATGTTACCGTATATTTTTATACATTCTGAATTATTAAATGTAGATATTAAGAAGCCGAATATACATATTACCGGGGTAACGTTAGGAGGCGTTATCCCGTTCTAGTACGCTTAAATAGCAGAGGATGGGACTGTGGGGTGATTTGAGATAACCGACTGCCGTCTAGCGCCATTCCTGGAATCCTCACGTTCTCTACAAGTACACGAATCTTACAAGTAATATCTCTCAGTGACATAATTTGGGACACCATTTTATATACCTTCCGAAAGACGGAGGTCAGATATTTGAAAACCAGTGTTTGAATTGGTCACCCATCAATCACCCGACCGCGGTATTAGCTACTTAACCTAGCGAACACTTAAGCTACGACCTCTACATTTCGCCCAAATATTTGTTGCTGTATAATACAATATAAAATCTATTTTCTAAAGTAACAAAGGCATATACATATATCTCTATACGTACGTATTATTAATGGTTCAATTTTCAATCACGCATAAAGTTAGCTGAGTCACAATCGCTTAAACGAATAAGGAATGTAAATGTCATTTGTTTTTTTTTTCAAACAAAGATTCCATAGCATTATTTAAACAAATAAAAACAAATACGACATTATATGAAGAACGAAAGCAAAAAAGAAAATCACAACAACATTAAATCGTAATTAATTCTAACATACGACTTCACACAATCTGTAATTCATTAACCTATTTAAAGTCAACAAAAACATAAATCTAGCTTACAAATTTGTTTAACGTAATAAAAACAAGAAACGACTACAAAAATAACCTTTCTAATGACTACATATGAATAAAAGAAAAGGAATTAAACTTTTTGTGTATGGGGCTACAAGTGCAACCGGCTCTCCTTTCGACATTATCAAAGAATCTGTTCACATCAGAATGTATAAAGGTTTTCTATTGCCTTTTGATGTTTTAAAAATAAATAAAGTCTACAGTGCTTGCCATGGAATAAATAAACTAGTGGACGTGAAGTTCAATCTGGTTTTTAATTTATTTATTATATGGTACAGATATTTAGGAGGCCGTAGCTTAAAAAGATTCGATCGCTAGGTTAATCAGTTCCAAACGTGCCCGAGTTCGGTAATCATTCCTCAAAGGCCGACAACGCATCAATGTCTCTTATGTTGACAATTTGTCATCAATAGGCCTTCCCCCCCCCCCTTTTTTTATAGTATAAGAAACTGTGAACGTAGTCCGTGACTCATAGTAAAGTTGATACACCCAGATACGCTACCCCTACACCCCTATTTAGGTCTAGATTCCTGAATAAGCCATAAGTGCTTTCCCAGTCATGGCGTCGGTTTATCGACCTACGCTGTCGTCTGAATTATGTATCAGGGCGCATTTTCATCACAAACTAGTGCACTGTCGGTTAATGGGTCATCGCAAAAGATGACAGTACTTTGAATGTATGGAATTTGAAATACACAAGCACTTCTGATAGTTAGATGAAGTCATAGTTTAATCAGCGGTCGGCATGTGAGTGGATCGCTAGGTTAAGTAGTTCTCACCGTGGCCGGGTGATAGATAGGTGACCCGTTCTAGCACTGTTTTCCAAATAACTAACCTTCGGGTTTCAGAATGCACGCAAAACAGTAGTTCCCGATGAATGACATTGCGTGATATTATTCGCGAGATTGTAGAGATTGTGGGGATGACGTCAGACGGCAGTCGGTTACTTAAACTCCACAGCCACATCCTCTGCTATTTAAGCGGAACCAGGTACTAAACCGAAATTATGGTAGATAAAAGAAGATAGTATAGCACAGATAACATGTAATAATAAATACAGATAACAATAATACAATACTATTTTTTTTAATACAAGTTTCTTTTTTATAAGATTAAAACCCGAGGTACACATGACTGAGAAAAAGTATTGATGATATGTTACTAAAAATAAATTTAGTTATTTGACATTGAATACAGTTATAATGCTAAGGTAGGCTAATTAAAACTGATCATTTTTGGCATATTTCATCTGATAGATTGCACATTTACGCATAATTGTGTTACAAAGCTGGCACGGCACCTTTGTAGTCCAAATCCGTTAGCGATAGCATTGCCCTTTATCTCTTTACTCCTTGTCTGTAACATTAATACAGCTTAATCACAAATCTAAATGTGCTCTCGCTAATCATCCTCATACGCTGCAGCTGATCTTAATTTATGTGAACAAATTCATGACACGTTCCAACACTTCACCTTAAAAATATTATTACAGAGCTGGTATCCAAAGCTGGGATGCAATATTTATAATCAGTGTTAACTTCTGTAAATGGCTCATTGTACGATTAATCTGTGTTACATATCTATCAAGTAATGCTACCATGACAATCCAGACAACAGATAAATGGCAAAATGGAACTTAATTCACAAGCAACAAAGGAATATAACAACAAACAGAAAGTTGAAAAATACTTCAGCCAACTTGCAAACATTTCCTTTTAAAACTCCAAGTAGACAACTAAAAGGAATTGTAAAAGGATTTGCGAATTGTTTACGCAACCTGAATTCCAGCTTAGAAAGAGATTTGCAACCTCATAATTTGTTAATTCAAGCAATTCGCACTTGCTTTGACACCAAATTGTCTTGAATAACATCGAGAAGCTGTCAGATGCTTGCACCAAAATGTCAGGGTCCGGTGACTGCCGGCAACAATCAGAATGCCAGCAGACTCTGCGAAGCCTATTCAGGTATTTCGAATACCTCTCCAATGCGCGACAAAACCTTGAAACCTGCATAATATCGAGTTAAATAAACGTAGATCCAATAACTAATTCATACTGGCCTAATGTAATCCGTTATCTAGACTTGAAGTATCTAGATAGTTTTGCCACGCATTCATTATTTATAACCTACTAGATCTTTTTCCTTATTTTAGTTATGTAAGTATTAAAAATACTAGCCGTGACCGCGACTTTGTCCGGGTAAAATAAGGTAAAAAAAAAATAGATTCGATTTTAGCGTCACGATATATAGCCTTCCTCGATAAATGGCCTATCTAACACTGAAAGAATTTTTCAAATTGGAGCAGTTAGTTCCTGAGATTAGCGCGTTCAAGCCAACAAAAAAAGCAAACAAACTCTTCGCTTTATATATTAGTATAGTATATATGGATAATAAACTTTTAAAACCTTCCCAAGGTCAGAAAAACCAGACCAGATAAGTCCTTCATGTAGAAACCAGTCCTAAGAAGCGAGTAAGACCGAATTAAAATATTTGGGTCACTGATGACAAAGAACCTAAAAAAATCATTTGACGACCCAGTTCTGCTACCAAAATCATACTTTGAAATTTCGGCTATCTCTAATCAGTTATGTAAGTATTAAAATTTATGGATAATAACCAAAATCATACTTTGAAATTTCGGCTATCTCTAATCAATTATGTAAGTATTAAAATATATGGATAATAACCTTTTAATACCTTCTCGCGTGCTTCTGATGTATGACAGAAGGTCAGAAAAACCAGACCTATAAGTCCTTTATGTAGAAACCAGTCCCAAGAAGGGAGTATGACCAAATTAAGATATTTGGGTCACTGCCAACAATCAAAGAATCAAAGAAATTTATTTGACGACCCACTTCAACTACAAAAAAATGTACTTAGACAAATTTCTATCTAATTATACGTCTTCTAATATGAATAGTTCAAGAATCTTTTAGTGTTTTCGTACAAATTGGTTCCACAGTGACTTTTTGGTAGAATTTATCTATACTAATATATAAAGCTGAACGGTTTGTTTCTTTTTTGTTTACTTTAACGCGCTAATCTCAAAAACTACTGGTCCGATTTGAAAAATTCTTTCAGTGTTAGATAGCCCATTTATCGAGAAAGCCTATAGGCTGTATAGCATCACGTTAAAAATTTTCACCTAATTTCAACTAATTCTAAATATTAATTCAAACCTTTGACCTCCCAAATTTGCACCATTAAGAAACAAGAAAAGAAGGAAAGGAAAGGACGAACTGTGGGATGAGCCATTCACAAAGGTTATTCAGGATTTAAAAAAAATACAATGCCCAAAACTCCACCAGTTGTGTTAAATAAAAGTATCTTTGGAGATCAATTACGATTTAATTGTGCCCGCTACTTCGTCCGCGTGAAATTTAATCTAGTTTTTAAAACTAATTAGTTTTAAAAAGTAGATTAATTTTTAACGTGATAATATATAGCCTATAGCCTTCCTCGATAAATGGACTATCTAACACTGCAAGAATATTTTAAAACGGACCGATAGTTCTTGAGGTTAGCGCGTTCAAGTAAAGATACTCTTCAGTTTTATTGTATACTAACGGACCCGGCAGACGACGTCCTGCCCGAAAGTTGGTCTATTTAATATTTACTTCTATTATCCTATATCATTCCCGTTCCCGTTCCCATATTATTAGAAATAACGAATGACTACGAAACGTTTCTGCTTTGTGCAGCGGTAATAAAGTGCAAATTGACTCTGTTTTTACGAACACACCTACACTGCTTAGACAACAGTGAGTGCATGTAATTAAATATGATCTTTATTGAATAGCAATAAAGTTCAAATAGAGTCTAAATTATAGTTAGAAAACGTTTGTGTCGTAAAAAGAAAAGGGCTGTTTTTAGGGTTTTCCTGGCAATTATTCGATTTGAACAATTTGTCAGCAAAAATAAAATGATCTTAGCTATGTCTCATTATGAAGATACGAATGATGAAATATTTAGCCAGAGTGCATCACGAGTTCGTAGACAATTTGAACCTGATACTTATAATGATATTGATACATTTGCTGATAGTTTAAATTTATTGATTCCTCAAAATGTAGATGCTGCTAAAGATAGGCTTATGGAGAGTAGTGATGATGAAACTATCAGTAAAAAAAAGAAACCTGAAAAACGTAGGGGCAGACCTAGGAAAGGAACTAAAACTCTTAATGTGCTACCAGCTAAAGAAAATTGCGCATCAAAAAGTGAACTGGCTATTTTAACTAGGAAAATGAAGGAGAAAATTAGACAAGTTGAAAAGAAAAACGAATCTTCGGATTCAGAACAAGAAGATATGGCTTTAAGTTTGAGAAAAGAAAGGGAAAACATGAAAGAGAAATCTCAAAAAAGTCAAATGTGTAGTGAAAGTGTAGAAAAAGAAATTCAATGTAATGATGTAGATTCTACTGAGCAAATACAGGATAGCGATTTACACAAAATAGAATATAAGAAGCAAAGAGTAAAACATAATGATAGAACAGAAAAAAATGTTGAACATCATGAAAGAGGACAGAATCTTTGCAATAATGTAGATAATAATAAAAGTAGTGATATGGATGACAGATCAATTTCTCCATTAATAAATGCAAACGAACCTGTAGAACTTCTAGAATGTGAGCCTTCAATTCCACATTTTGATAGTTTTTTGGAAAAAAGTGACAGTGAAAATGAAATAACAGAGAACACCTTGATTACTAGTCCATCTATTGAAAATATTAATTCGTCTGTATGTATTAACCGTCACGGTTGGAATTGTTATTCAATAGACACTAATGATAATAAAATATATAAGTACCCACATGTAGCTTTATATAAATTGCCAGAATCATTTGTAGAAACTTATTTTAAATACCAAGATATCTCTGAAATGACCAAAGATGATACAGAAGTTGATAAGTAAGTATCTCTTTGTGACAAAATATTACCAATTTTTTGTTCAATAAATAAAATATTCTTAAAATAAAACACTCAAATAATGTTTTTTATAGACTCACCAACTTACAATCCTTAAATCGTATTCAACCAAAAGAAAGAAGTCGTCCTAAAGTGAAAGATACAAAAAACATCAATGAAACCCTAAAAGTAAAATCACCTGAAGAGAGCAAATCAGCTACAATTAAAAAAGAACCTTGTGATGAGCTTTCTGCTTCTGAAGACGAAGATGTGAATGTTGATATCTCTCAACCAAAGGTAAGCATTTTATTAACAAATAATTTATTCACATTTTAAAACTGAACTATTCATTAATTTCATTTCTTCATAAATTTGCTTACATATAATTGCAAATAAATATATTATTATATTTAATAAATAACATCTCATTTCATTTAAATCAAATAAAAAATAATAATGTCAAACAAAGTAAACATTGAAATGAAATTTAACATGATAAAATAAATTTAAAATAGGTAGTAATGTAATATGTAATACATGAATGCCAAATTAAATTATAATGATTTCAAAAACTACATTTTTAGGGTTCCGTACCTCAAAAGGACAAAAGGAACCCTTATAGGATCACTTCGTTGTTCGTCTGTCTGTCTGTCTGTCAAGACCCTTTTTCTCAGGCACAGGAAGGCCTAAAAATTTGAAATTAATGTTAAATATTGAGGTCTGCGGTTCCTTGAAGCTATAAAAAAATCAACCATCCAAGTGAATACAATCAAAAGATGTCGTATCTTTACGTTTATGTCACTTTTCCCATACATTCAAGAAGGGAATCAAAACCTATAAGGTATTTCCTGATGTCCTAGAACCACCTAGAACAATTTGGCAAGAAGCTATATCTGGTAACACATATATAAGAAAAAATCCGAAATATGTAAATTTATTCTTGCATAAATGTGTGTTTGTCTATCTGTTTGTTTGTACGTCAAAGCCTGATGAGATCAAGGATTGAGACAATCATTTTTCAATTACTAATTAATAAACCTTAAAATTGGTTGCTTTCAAGACAGAAGAATAAGAACAAGTAAAAGTGCGAAGTGGGTTTGGTCATGTTGTATAGTTATGAGTTTCACTGAGACAAGACAAATCTTAGTATTCCAAGGATTCACCATACGGGCCCTTTGCGTTGCAGAGGAAGGAATAGTGATCGCTAACACTCACCTTCACTGCGAGTGTTCCCTCCCCTGCCTAGCCAAATCCGGTATAATCTTACTAGTGTAGCTTTAGATGTCCTTTCTAATAATGAACTTATGATAGTTCTTGACACGCCAAGCTTTTAGTAGGTTGTACAGGGATTTTGCTGGTATACTAGAATTAGAGGTAGCGCCATGCTTGTAGCCGAATTGGTCCGGCGCGTCCGGGTACCAGTACCTCTTTCTCACATGAGACAAAATTACTCTCCTTTAAGTACATATTAGTGATTGTTTATAAAATAATAAACATACATTTTAAAAAGAGCGTTTATGTGGTGGTGGTGGTGGTGGTGGTGATGATGATGATGATGCATTGCTGTAGGTGAAGTTCATCCTGCGGCTGCTGAAGGGTCGGCTGGAGTGCGACACGCACAAGGAGCGGCTGCTGTTCAAGTACATGTGCTACGAGCTGGAGCGGCTGCACAACGGGGAGGACGTCACCTTCCATGACGTCATCAAGTGAGCTACGTCATCTATACATAGTTATATGTTAATATGCGAACGTGACGAATCACGGGGTCAACGCACCTTTTTTCGGTTTATTTGGCATTTAGTATAGTCCTTTCCTATTAGGCTATTACTTCCTGATTTTATACGGCCATATTTAGAAGTAATTTATCAGACTGACCTACAAATGTATTCAAAGGAAAACCAGTTCCCGTCAAACATGATAACGCGGGTGCGATAAACGATTTTAAATAATTTTAGATGACTCAGCTTGTTATAAAGTTTCGGGTAGTATTTAAAGGAGGGAATGCGTTTTAAAGATGGCTATGGAAACTGAATCTGTCTTATTGAAATCCTAAGCTAGCGATGAACCAACTGATGTTTGCATTATATTTTGTGCATTGCACTATAATCCTTTTATTTTTGTAAAAAAAAAAATAATTATAGAGGAGATCATATGTCTATAAGGAAACCGGCATTGGAGACGATCGCTAGATTAAGTAGTTCTTACTGTGGCCAGGAGATAGGTGGGTGATTCATTCTAACACTGGTCTTTATGAAACCTCTGACCCCTGTTACGAAAGGCACGTATAACAGTGGATCCCAATTAATGTCACTATTAGTGTTATTAGTCGTGAGGTTGTATAGGTTGAGGGGGTTCTGGGGATGACATCAGACGATAATCGGTCATCTTAACTAGTCTCAAAGCCACATCCTCTGCAGTTTAAGCGGACCCTAGTCCTAGACTGAAATAAGTTGAGGAAGAAGACCAAAAGAAAATCATGTTCGTCCGTCCCTTGTACAGCATGCTCTCATACCGCACGGTGGACATCCGCAAGTCGCTGCAGATGGAGGAGCTGTTGGCGCGTGAAGAGTTCGAGTTCCTCATCGAGGAGGAAGTCGCCAAGCAGACCATCCGCACCTGGCTCGAGGGTTGCCTCAAAAAAATCCGAGCCAACAGCAGCGTAAGTGCCACGGCGGCGTGAATGTGTAACAGCAGCGTGAGTATGCAAAAGCAGCGTGAGAGTGCCATAAAAGCGTGAGTGTGCCATAGCAGCGTGAGAGTGCCATAGAAGCGTGAGAGTGCCATAAAAGCGTGAGTGTACCATAGCAGCGTGAGAGTGCCATAAAAGCGTGACTGTGCCATAGCAGCGTGAGAGCGCCATAGAAGCGTGAGTGTGCCACAGCAGCGTGAGAATGCCATAGAAGCGTGAGTATGCCACAGCAGTATGAGTGTGATGTAGCATCTTGAGTATATATGTTACATTGAACTGCCTTACGTACTCGGTTAGATTACCAACCTATGTGTATATGTAAAGTAATGAATTCCGACTTGTCATGAGTGTCCCCAAAATAACGCCTTTCGCAGAAACAACAAACCAGCCTAATAGCTGGTCTGAGGAAGACCAACGAGCAGCCCGTAGAACTGAGCAGCGAGAAGGACAAGGAGATACAGGAGGCTGAGGCGCAGGTTGGTGGAGATATTGATGATTTCATTTCACTTGTGTCTACACTAAATATATCTAAGTTTTATGTACTGTTATGTCCTAGTAAGTATAAGTTATCGCAGCAAACAACTGTTTATTTGTCAAATGACTTGTTCTAGTTTTAATGACATTTTTACTAGAAGATAAGAGGGCCTAGAACGAACATTTTCGATAGTTTTACTTACTTCTACGTTCAAAACCGAAAAAGAAATGAAACATTAATATCCAATAACAATATTGCCGTTCCGATCCCCGTTCCCATTCTCATTCCCTTGCCCAGTAAAGATTATTTGTTAAAGATGCTAGCCAATGACGATGAATGTTTGCAGCAAGCGGTGGCCAGCGCCGGCCGCACAGAGATCACGGAATCCACATCGCAGCCAATTATGTCGAGTGAGTTCCGTAGCTTTGACACAGTTTTTGACTGAGAGCGGATTTACAAAATTTATACTTTTATTTACTTACATTTTATTTTTTTTATTTTTGAGGGAAACAGTACAGTAAATGTTATTCATAAACTCAATGCTAATAAAACTAATACATAGACCAGTAAAGTTTCCACAGATAAATAAAACGCACAAGAAAGAGCAGAATTAGTTAGAGAAATTGAATTGAAACAGGACATAAGAATTATTAATATATATTCTTGCAGATTCGATCCTATTTCAATTAAAAAAATAAATAACCAGCCACAAAGTAACGTTAAATATAACATATTAAAAAAATCACTTTGTTGCTGGCTGGTAATAAAACGAAAAAGTAAGGTTTGATAATTCTAAAACTCACCATATCTTTGTTCTGGTCTTCTTCAGTGGTTTCTATGTCCACACTCTCGTCGCTGTCGCGGTCGCTCTTTGATGACCGCGCGGGCGACGAGCGTAGCGGCGAGCGGAGAGGTGAGCGGAGAGGGGAGCGGAGCGGCGAGCGGGATTGCCGCGGCGAAGCTGTCGATGATCTACAAAATTGGCCATAAAATTTGCAATTTTCAATAATTTTGAGTTGTTTATGCGAAAATTGGCAGGAAATCAATGGGCATGCATGATGAATTTCACGTCACAATTTTTAAATTTTATGCAAAATAGAGCGAATTTCAAAAGTACAATCGCTCGTGGAAAATGACACGCATATTTAATACAATTGCATTTAGCAAACACGTAAGGGTCACGTAACTTCTTCCGAGGTCCTTACCAATGACTGCTTACCTGTTTGGCGACCGTGAAGGTGACACTACAGGTGATAGCTGAGGTGACTCCAGTCGATGTGAACGTACTGGACGGAAGGCTCGAGGTTCTTCTATGGAGCCAACTCCGCTGAGGGCTGTCAGTGCACCTGTTAAATGATAAAGATGAAGGAGACACGATATCTTGCACGACTTAAAATGAGATTAGAGGTCAATGCGTCCTCATCATTGTAGAAGCAGAGATTATAGAATCACGCCAATAATATTGTTTTGATGTAGATTTCTGTAGAGGGGTACTTCCTGGTCCTATTACGAAAGCAAAATCTCATTTATAACTCTCAGGACTGTCTAAGGAACTCTCTTCATATTTATAGCTACTAATGGCATGTAAACAGTTCATAAACAAACAGCAACTTGTCCAATCATGCACATCTGAATACGAAGTATTGCTTTAGATGTGCAAGCAATAATTCTTACGTCGTAGCCGAAAGAAAGCCGTAGTCACAATAATTGCATTGTTGTTAATTTGTTTAACAAACTACCTGTTGTGTGTATTTAATATACTAAATATATTATATTTTTACATATCTACTGCAACCAATTATGAAAAATTCGGTAATACCAGACGCTTGTTTGAGAAATACATACATGTGTACATACTTTATAAGACGCGGACGTCAGTTCCTAAGGTAGACAACTTAATGCGTGTATTATAGGTAACAGACGCCTACAATACACAAATATATTTTTTATTATATATACATACATTTAGATAATACACCTGGATGTATTATCTAAATCGAATCCAAGCGAATCGAATCTGGATTCGAGATTTGAGTCGAACCCACAGCCCACGGTATGAAAGGCAAGGTTACTGCCAACTGCACCACTGGGCCAGTCAAATATAAATAAACATTATCTACCTGGTGACCATAGCGTGGGTTTAAGCCATGGTATCGCATATGGAAGGGGCAACCTCGCCCCCCATACATAATCAGCTAGTCTTGGTACTGGTGTGTGGGCACTGGGAGGGCTGGCCGCTGCACGCTTGGTTTCTGTATCCAACTCTGGCCTGCGAATGGGGACCCTTCTGTGGCACAATTTTAAACCGAACTTGGTACAATTACATTAGAATTAGATAAAAGATATTATAGAAAAGAAAAAAGATAAAGATAAAAACTGTCAAAGATAAACCAGATACCATCAGACCCTAGGAACCTTTTAAAAAATCATATATCTAACGAGATTCTCGCTGTCTCAACGTTCCTAAATCAGTGGTAGCTTTTAAAATATTTGACTATTTAAAAGAAATCGTAAACTTGTATTTGAATAAAAAACTTGTAAAAATCATTTGAACTCATTAATGGAAGAATGGCGAGCGGAGTCAAAAGCTTTGAGAAGTCACACGTGAAAATTAAAAACGTTCAAAAGAAATTTAACTGCTGTAATCTTTTCATTATTTGGTAATACATGCATAAATATTTAAAAATATATGATGGGGGTGACAAGTTAAAAAGCCGTAAAATTCGTGAGATGTGATTTATAGATGATTCCATACTATCAGAAGATGTCATCTTACCTAGCAGCGGACAGCATCCTTTTCCTAGTTCCTCCATTGAACATGGCTTTAACGTCTTCCCACGCGTGGACAACCTCCACGGGTGGAGTGCCACTGAGTTTCATGTGCCTTCTCCAGGAGTTGAAATTAGCTGCGTCAGGTTGTATGTACTTATCACCAGGGCCCATTCGATGGGAGTGAAATATGAATTTATTTGGGGAGAAAAATAGACCACAGTATGCGCATTTAATGCATTTTGCTCTGGACGAGTTATACCTAGAAAGGAAGCGACCATTCAGTAATAATTAAATTAAATTTAAAAATATAATCGTTAAAGAAGTTAAGATTGGTTTAGACCAAACGAACATAGAGCTAGAGCTAGAAGAAGACCGTTCTTTCTCAATCTTTTAGCGTAAAGGAAAACTCGATATAGTTGGTGTGACAATAGCCGCTAGAGCACTCCCGGGTCGTATATTCGTAGTAGATCGGACAGATAAAGAAAGATCCATCCCTTGGGAGTAAAGAAAATATCGAAAGCTTTTTTAAACAACTTTAGATTGATAAATATTATTAATATACCATATAATATTTAGATTTTTCATGAAATGTTTTGTTAATAGTTAAAATTTCGTTCATTTCAAATTGTTATTCTATTATTATGTTTCTTTATTTAATATTTGAATATACAAAGCACATATATCGAGAATTATTAATATTTAGTAGGCATGTAATGTAAATTTTTTAGTTATAAAGTATTACAATTCCTACAAATTGCTCAGGAAAATATATATTGTGTTTTCTAGTGCAATATCTGTTTATTTGAACTGCCTCTCTCGCCATTTTTACTATTTCTTTGCAAAATTGTGTAGCGGAATTATAATTTAGAAATTTATATCTGTTTTAGAATAAAGATACAAATATTTACCCTCCAAAGAAGTTGTTTTCTTGTTTCTCAGCTCCACGTCCGTCTGAGGTCATCGGATCTCCGCGGCCTTGCGCGGTCGCCGACCAAAAAGTGACACGGCGACCTGCGATATTTTGGATTCCTCGCTTCGTAATCCAAATTGTTAATAACAAATATACCACGCCATATTTGTGGACCACTCACGATATCTTTCCCGGCATCTTTCAATTTAGTAAATATTTGTAGCACGAATACTTACTTGTTTACATTTTACGAATATTAATATATAAAAACGTATTTTTTTTAAAAATTAGTATGACCACTATAATGAGGCAAAAATGGCGCTGTTTGGGATCAGATCGCCAGTAGTTAAGTTCCTCTTTCTTCACTATCCGTGTCATCTCTAGAAATTGGCCTCACATAGTCGACTGACTTACCAACCGACTTACTATTTAGCCTTTTGTAGAGGAGATCACAGCTTAATCTGTAGCCGGCATTTCAGCCGATCGGTAGGTTAAGCAGTTCTTACCGCGGCCGGGTGACGGATGGGTAACCCATTTTAACACAAGTTTTCGAATATCCAACCATGTTTCGGAAGGCATACAGTAGGTACTGATTGATGTCACATACTATAAGTCGTGAGGTTGTAGAGATTTTCGGGATTCCGAGGATGACTTCAGACGGCATTCAGTTATCTTAACTCGCCTCACAGCCACACCATCTTGCCCATTAATAGCTATAACGCTAGGAAGAAGAAGTGGAATCCAAGAGTTCAGTGAAAACATTTAATGATTATTTTTAAGTTATTATGAACCGACTTACAAAAAGAACGTCATTATAAAAATTGTTTGACATTTTCTATGTAAGTATGACACCTACAATAAAAATCGGATTAAGTTAAGGCTTTAATATATTTTTATTATGCGCACTATTCTAAAATCGTAAGTCCACTTCAACGAGTCCCAAAAATTAATTCACAAAATAATGTTCCTAGGTTATAGGGCCCATTTCCGAACGGGGTGGTGCGGGATAGCATTTCCTATCGAGAAAAACGTTCGCTACAAATTCCGATGAATGGGTGTGGAACCCCAAACATAATAGCAATGTTCCATACACTATCCATTAGTTCGGTGATCTGTTTATTCTAATTTAAACACTATAAAATGTTGTAGAGAGGTAGTTGCCAAAACTTAACGAGCCATATATTACTGTCTCTGCCGTTCACTCAATACAGTGCAAGAATTTATAAACATGTCACTTTCTAACGGCACCGACGATGTTAAAGTATCGATGTCAATAATAACAGAGTCAGTTTATAATAATGCCTCAAGAGAGATGATTAATTTTTTGTCCATACGAGTAGGGTGTCTCTTTCATGTAGTCTTCGAAATACTACGGTTAAAAACGATTTTTTAAAGAATAAATCTTAAAAATAGCAATGTTCAGTGTTTATAAGGGATCCATCAGTAAAAATATGTCACAAAAATTACAGGATCGTGTCATAAACCTTGATGTGATATCACATATTTATATACCTTTTTTTTATGTTACAAATGGCAAACGACCAGGCTGTTCATCTAAGTGACTACCGATGATCAGAGACAACTGCACAACTAGGCAAGTAATAGATGTGTTGCCAGCCTTCAATGACGATGTTAGGTATCACAAACCGAACGAAAGGCGACAACAATACCATCACTAGATGAGACAGCATTACCGCCACGGAACGCGAATGGCAAAAAAAGGTACTGGTACCCAAACCCTGGATTTCGGATTTCAGTTGCAGATCAGCGTAAAATTAGGTTCGAACATTTGACGAGATTATAAATAGCCTTACTCTATAAATGGGTTATCTAAAACGGAAAGAATTTTCAAATCGGACCAGTAGTTGCTGAGATTAGCGCGTTCAAGCAAACAAACAAACAAACTCTTCAGCTTTATATATTAGCACAGATATAGATTTTGAATTAAAAAC
>JANCMC010042510.1:0-31522 GCA_024363005.1 Charaxes varanes | reverse complement strand
CCTTTTTCCCCTCCTACTAAGCTTAAATTATAAGCTTGTATTAGGAGTGGGTGCGATAATATACCAAGGGCGGTGGGCTGGAACCGGGTACCTTGCGGACTTTAGTCCATACCTTATACCGTTGAGCTATAATTAAGGCTCTAATCTGCTATAATATAACAAATATAATAGAGGCTCTGGTTTGCCCCTTGTGAAATAAAAAAAAAATAATATAATTCTTACAGTAGTTTTTATGCGGTGTCGATGTATAAATGACGGCTTTTAAAATTATGGTCTGTATATATTTATAAAAGCATAATATGTCTTAAATTATAACGTTTCTAAAATTTGCCAACCGAAAGTGGAATGTCCCGATTGCGGTCTGATTTATAAACAGATTTTCTAATCTAACATATCTAAATCTGTAAAGCTTTTTACTAGCATGCTCTGTAAGACCTAAATTTTTTAACACTTGGAAAATTCCTGTTTGGAGTTAGTTTTTGATCACTATACCGATCAGATTAACATAACTACATACATAAAATAATGTATATCAAAGATAATATATATTATGACAACCTTTAGAAAAAACGTAGACAAATATATGTTTCCGAAGGAAACTAGTAATAAAAAATTAAACACTAAGTTTGCGTGACGTTTACGGCCTGTCAGAGAAGGGACCGCAGCTGTGCTAGCCCCTGACCGGCAACCAATAAAATATCGAAAAACCCATATATTTCTACATAATAAATGTAAATATGGATGTTTGTGCAAACTACGGTGTTCTCGGGGGAGTCCAAATGCAAGGGGTCATGTTCGTTCCGCGCAGTGCATCCCCTTTCATTGTTACCCCACGGGAACCTTATGCGCCTTTATTACCTGACTGCACATTGCGTGATTATGCAGCGCATACTTATATTACACGGTTAAAGTATTTAAATGTTGACTATGGTCATTACAAGCCTACATCATATTACACGCAACATATTACACACTAGCTTTTGTCCAGGACTTCGCTCTTCTAAAAGTAAACTTTAGTTAACTGATTTGTTAATGTCATATTTTATTATTATTGCTAAATGATCACCTAAAATATAGATTTCGATCGATTGAAAACTATCTTGCATTATTTAGTAATTGAGTGAATACTTATACATTGTGACTGGCCACTAATAATAAATATTCTAAATTCAAATTTAAGTCTTCTATCTTATTTAAAAAAATCTGTTATTACAATTTGAAATTCGATCGACGCTGTTACGTGTTTACTTTTCATAATTGTTCCAGAATTCAAAATGGACGTAAGCTTAATATTAAAAAATATCAATTCCACTCTGGCTATTACATGAATAACGTAGTTTACCCCAATAAAACATTCAAAAGGAATCACCGATGCGTTCGGCTAAAAAACCTTTCACGTAAAACGAGCCGTAACGTAGCACTTTAAAATTTTTCCCTCCGTTTATGCTTTTGTTTTTTTTTTCGGAAGCCGTAATCAGTCATTTGGCTCGTGTTGCCTCATCCAATAATACTCGGACTTTTAAATTTAATTTTCGAAAGCTAAAGAATGTAATGTTTAACTAACTTTGTTTGTTTTTTTAATGGCATTTTTTTTCGAAAATAGAACTGTAAAGTTCTTATTCCAAATATGTAATATCAGTTAAGATTCAACGATAAATTATGACCGACAAAATGCTGTTTCATTCAATTAACACTGATTTCTTATAATATAAAAAGTACATTACAGAATTAGTTTGGAAGTGTAAAAACTAATTTTAATTTAAATACACGAATTGTGTATAAAAGTAAATGCAATCGAATGTTTACTTTATTACAAAAATGTGTGTAAATATTTTTAACAGGTAAAAAATTACTTCTATTTTCTATGAATATAAAGTGTGAAACATTTTATAACAAATATTATTTCCTGTTATTTATGGGAATATGCGATCGGGTTCCTATTAAAGTTTGATACACCACAGAGCACGGGGCGTTGGGTTATTTATCGCGCAATGTTTATTCTATAGGGCCGCGTACCGCGTGTGTATCGCGTGTTGATATTACAATAACAACACGATCAAAGACCTTGTCTTGTCTGTCTAAACTTTTGATTAAATTACAATTCGCCGGATAGAGTCGTACTATTATTTGCGGCCTATAACATGAATTCAGTTAGGCTAATTGATGTGTGGTTAAGACGTTTGAAGTCGTTCATCTTGTACGTTCTAATAATAAACAGTTTAACATGATATATTGGGATAAACTTGGTTGCTATATTAGTTTACGGCACCGGTAGCTCAATTATTAGGCAAGTATATAACTTTCCCTATAAGAAAAGTTTCGCGTGAGGAAAGTAGTAGAAATTTTGGATTCTAAGTACCCAGAAAAAAAAGAAGGCATAGAGTCAAAGGGAAATTTTTTTAGAAATCTTTAAGTCCCTAATCTCTTAAATGACACTAATGCAAATAAAACGTGTGATCTAGGTCTTAAAATTTTGCGTCTAGACATTCCCGATAGTCTATTTATTCTTGGCGTGATCCTCGATTGGATCACGCCAAGAATAAATAGCCTATCGGGAATGTCTAGACACAAAATCCACAATGATCAACAATCAAGTCTACTTTAGACTTGGGCTGGATGGAGTGAACGCCAACCAGCCCGCCCCCCTCACACACAATGGTCGCCCTACTGCGCCTAAGTGGGAAAAAGCAGCGTGTAGGAGAAGAAGAAGAAGATAAAGTAGATCTGCTGATTTTTCTCCGATATCGGTGCGAAACGTGCGTTAAGTGCGCGACCATCACAACCAGTGCATCGCTTTTGTACCACTGATCGGAAAGAAATTAGGAAGAATTTTACAAGATTTCTTTCTGTCGCGGATTTATGCAACGTAAAAACGGCTAAAACAAATTTTTTTCTCAAGAAAAATGTCAACTTGTAAGAATTTTACAATGTTTTACTTACAACTTCAATTAAAAATAAACATGGTGACTACAGATAAAAATATAATTTATTATAAACAACACTATATGACGTATTATTTAAACGTAACGTTTTACAACTCGTAAACTTAAATTTTTAAGTAATAAACGAAAAAATTTTCCTGCGTATTCATGACTGGTCCCTTGGCGCAGTAGTAGGGACTTTGTCTTCTGCTCCGAGGGTTGTGAGTTCGATTCCCGCCTCGAGTCTGGTTGTATTATCTACACGTATATGTTTATATATTTCTGCAAATAAAATATTTGTGTTTAACAGCTGTTTGTTACCTATAACACAGGCATTAAGTTGTCTACCTTAGGAACAGACGTGTGTCATATAAAACTTATATATTTATTACTATTATTCTTAGATATTGCCAAAGTAACGCCAGATTGTATTAAGTATTTAAAAACACAGCCAAAAGCTGTAGAAGACGAGACCTTAAGGTAAAACGAAACGGATCAGCCGGTTTTGTACAAAATTTAACGATTTCATAAAGAATACAATTCCCTACCCGTGTCTGAGGAAGGCAAACATGTTTGTTAATGTACTTTGCATTACTCGCCTTGAAACTGTGCACACGCGCCTCGTGGCAAGTTGCACTTTCGAATAATAACGAAAATTATGTTATACTAGCGACCCGCCCCAGCTTCGCACGGGTGCATTTTAGATATACGTGTATCTATTTATATGTTAAAGAGAAAGACCTAACACTACATCTCGAAAACTACGGGGCGTATAAAGATGAAATTTGTCAGGTATGCAGTTTATAGTTTGTAGATATCGGCTAAGAACGGAAACTTCGATAGCGCCTGAATAAGGAGGTGTAGGGCAATTCTAAATTTATGGTCCAATATCGCGGAAAACACCTAGCTAAAGTTCATTTTGAATCAATGTCTTTGTTGACGAAAACCGCATTCAAATCAGTTTTTTAGTTTAAAGGAACTAAGGGTACATGAACGAGAAGCGACTTTTTTTATAATTATGTAAAGATATATAAAGCCGCGGTAGTTCAGTAGCAAAAAAAGATGGACTGAAAATACTGGTCCTCGGTTTAAACGTCAACCGAGGCGAGAATTTAGTGCAGGCATCTTTTTTTGGATTTTAATTAGTTTCTGCCCAATACCAGTTTTGTTGAAAATTGGACAAAAGACTGAAAGATTGATCGCAGAAGATTGCTGTCAATATTGAGAGTTTAGAGTGCATTTATAGAACGCATTGAAAAAAAGTTCCAATGTTTCTAATTTACCTCAGAAGATGTCAAAATATGATTTTTATAAGATATTTCTAATATAAAAATGAAGACATACATTAATATGTTTTTTGGATCGATCTATCGAAACGGAAGAACAGAACAGTATTTTAAGATTTATAATTCATTATTTTTTGACTTGTAATATTTTGGCTAACCTATTGTAATTTCCGTTAATTTATGATATGCATTGTTAATATTTATTTTCCTTTGTTTAGTGTTATCAATTTTTTTATTCCAACCTGTTCCTTCTTTTTTTTTGTCGATGTTTAACTTACGAATGATGTAATTACCTGTAATTAAGAATTATAATTATTATGGTTAATTAATCAAAAGAATTCTGTATATGTGTTATTATAAGTTTTTGTTGGTAATTCTAATAAATAGATAAACAGTAAGTAATCTGTAAAAAGTACCAAGGTATGGGTGGTTTCATCCTGTTAAATAGATATTTAATTGTCCCCAAAACAAATGAATCTCAGCCAACAGAGCCGTAAACAAACAAAAGCTATTACATAGAATAATTGCCGGCGATAAACAGTATTTCAATTGCGGGTGATGTATTCGATCCGATGCATGGATCGTGCGGCCATGTGATAGGGAAAAATATCACATCCGCGTAGACAAATTGTAATTTGCAGACCAGTCTATCAACCAGTGATACAGTTTTACTCTAGAAACGTCACTTTTGGACATATTGTGATCACTAACACTCACCTTCACTGCCAGTGTTCCCTCCCCTGCCTAGCCAAATCTGGTATAATCCTACTAGTGCGACTTTAGATGTCCTTTCTAGTAATGAACTTATGATGATGGTTCTTGACAAGTCAATGTCTTATTTTCGTATTTTATACGCGTATAAATGTTGATAAATAGACCATTACCTTCAAATTTTGAGTGGTGTTCGTGCGATTGCAACGGAGCCAAGCACTTAGAATCCTGGCAGTATTAGCCCTTGACAAAGCTAAAATTGTTAGTTGGCACTGGTAGTTGCCAGATCTTAGTTGAATGGCTACCGCAATAGCTAAGCGACTTACAAAAAGTACTTCCATAAATAACCATTATATTGTTATTGGTATATTTTAAACATTACGTTCGGAGGATCGATCAAGGTTTATACTCTTTTGTAGTGTATAGGTAAAAGAGGGTAATGGTTCAGAAAAGTATAAAAATAATTGCTAAAAATGCGGTTTCTTTTTCTCGAAGTTGTTGTTTGCTTACTAACAAGTGACATTCCGTTGGGGAAGGCTTACACCATCGAGGTATGAATGCTACAGTAGGGCATTTTGGAGTATTTTGACGTTAGTTTTAATATTATAAACACACATATACTTGCATTGCTGTATTAAAAACAAAAAAAATAACCGCGAGGTGGCCATCGCACAGCAATCCGCCCGTTCGCTTCTAAACTATCCACAACAGAGTTACGCGAAATGAGTGATATTCTGCCGAAGGTGGCTGATATTCCGCGTAGAAAATATATGCATTTTGCGAAAAGTAACCAAACTGCATAATTACCATTATAAATACAGCGAAAATGATTTAGTCGTGTTGCAACTGTGAACTGGGTAACAACTATCTAAACACATTAGGCTTAGTGTTAATATTACACGTGCATGCACACAATAGTTATATTTACAATATATGTCATTACAATTACATTAATAATCATTAACATAAAACTGCATTAACACAGAAGTGGCCCCAGCGAGAGTATTACTCACGGAAATGCTGGGAGCCAGGCATTTATCTCGAGACGATCGTTTTCCGATAACGTAAAGCGTGAATAAACTCTGAACCACGCCCGCGTCATCTTAGCGATCTTTTGTTCTATTGTTGAACGGACTCGGCCTCCAGATTTGCCGAAACTTAATTTAGAAATTGCTAACTCCCCAAATGGATTTCTTTCGCTCCAAAAACCCGTGTTGCGAAACCGTCGTTAAAAAGTTGGGATAGGCTATCAGAAAGTTACGCGTATCGATTTGCGTTGCGGTGAGATCAGTTTATTTCCATATCATGACATGCTTATAATTTCATCGTAATGCTGTATTATCAACAATAAAAGTATTGAGTCACTCATTACCAATCATTATGAAGTATTGCATATGCATGCATGCATGCATGTGATGCGTACAGAAAAAGGGCTATAGTATTATTCATTCAGAGAAAAGGGCTGTTCTTTATTTATACGCTTAATGAAATAATACTCGTTGGTCTAAAAATATTGTTGATATCATAGTGGACTGTATATTTTGTTTGCCGCTGGTGGCAGGGAACGAAACAGTTCAATTTGTTTCCAGAAGAACTCAGGTACGAAAACTGAACGTGAATGGATAGTAGTGGAAAATTTCCCACTAACTTGATCGCTAGGCTTGCGCCGCCGAAGTTGTCCAATCTGTTTGTGAGCTGTAACTTTTTTTTTGAAAAACGTTTTGTGACTAATAAGTTGCGAACTTAAAGATGATGACCTTTAAACGAACTTCTTCTTGACGCTTCTCCAGCGCGGGCGAATGAAGCTCGTGGCGATGCTCGATCGCTCGATGCGCAAATCACGTAGTCGACATAGATAACACATGTAACGTTAATCATTCGAATAGTGGAGTTCAAAATAATCGAACATATTTTCGAACACGAGTAATAACGTTTTGGGTTTTTTAATACTTCCGTTTCCCCATCAGTTAGCGTAAACTTTATGCTAGGAGTCTTGTTGGAATCAGTTATTTCACCAGGTACTATACGGTAGTAGATCTGTCCATTCACTCTATATTGGCAAATAACTCGTGAAAATATGTATCTTATTTTCCACCAGTCGTGCCTTTCGACTTTGTCGCCGTAAAAGTGAGAGACGATAGACCACTTTAATCTTGCCCTGTCTAACAATCGCCTTTCTTACCGAATGACTCCAAACTATAAACTACCTCCTTGCCAAATTTCATCATAGTACGTCCCATGGCTTTCGTTAGGTGGCCTTTCGCTTTTATACCTATAGATGTAGATCAAACAATCAGTTTAAAAGACAACAATCTTGAAAAGACCCGCCTACGCCTGCAGGAGTAATCAGTCCTTGCGAAAATTAGTGAATGAGCGGCTGTAACAAGCAGTGTAACAGGCAGGCAAATCGATAGACAGTCGTCAAATTGCTCCTTTGTTAGTCAAACATATTACGTGTAGGTCTTATCAAGTATTATAATTTGGAGTGACTGTTTTAAATTCGGGTCACGTCCACGCAGAAGCTGACCGTAATACCGGTTGGTGAAGTAGTAATATAAATCATAGAGCGATTTCAATTTACTTAATATAATGTTGTGGTATCAGACCATATGTTGACTCACGCTGAAAAATTACTAAACATATTAACTACCAGCTGTGACCCACGACTTCGCCCGCGTGAATTCAGTGATTTAATTCAATTTTGAGCGTTTTCTTTTTTTATTTGGAACCCTAAATACTACGTACTTCTTCTAAAATTCCCTTCCTACCAGTGAAAGTCCCATCCAAATCGGTCCAGCCGCTTCGGAGATTACCCAGAAAAAACAGACCAACAAGTCTAAACTTGCGTTTTTACTAGAGGCGTATCTTACATACAAATATTTAAGTCATAGGCAATTAATAAAAAAAACGACGGAACAGACACACAGACAAAAACGTATTTATGCTTATTCCTGTCTTTCTAATTAGAGGTAGCGCCATGCTTGTAGCCGAATTGGGCCGGCGCGTCCGGATACTAGTACCTCATTCTCACATGAATTCGGCCTGAAGTGGCGACAATGCTGTCACGTCAATTGATGTCGCGTTTCGTTCGGTTTATGAGACTTCCCGGTAGCCTAAACTCGTCATTAAAGGCCGACAATCTTGCCTTGCCTCCTGGTCATACAGATGTCCATTGGCGTGAGTAGGTACTTAGCTGCCTGCTACCTGGTCGTTTGCCCCTTGTAACATAAAAAAGATAAGTCAATCTCCTCATTAAATTAGTCCAAGAAATTGTTATTGTACCTAACAATACATAAATCAATTTACCTGGTTTTGGTGTCGATTTATTCAAGACATTCAGGAAACGTTACGGGATTTCATTGCATTATATCAAATTGCTACTGCACTTAGCATAGTGTAAGCTATACTTTACATTGTAAATCTTACATTAAAGTAATCAGACAGGACAGGATTTTGAAACGTTACGGGATTTCATTGCATTACATCAAATTGCTACTGCACTTAGCATAGTGTAAGCTATCCTTTACATTGTAAATCTTACATTAAAATAATCAGACAGGACAGGATCTTATCTAGAGAAATATTCTATTTTACGATCACTTTTCATCGATATGATAGTTTTGTAAGTAATAAAATTTAATAAGGACTCAATTTAATCCATTACCTTACTTAACGTTATTGCGTAAGTTTTTAGTACGGCTGCTTACAAACCAAACGTGTTTTCAGCCGCCGACTCCGCGCCGAGCGTTACGTACTTTATTGTGTTTCAATTTATCGTGTTTTTAGCCGCCGACTCCACGCCAAGCGTTACGTATTTTATTCATTTTCAATATACATTCAACTTTTGTTCACAGACGATACCCATTTATTTTATGTCTAATCGCTAACTGTCAGCAGTTATGTATTTTGTTATATATCGTAGACGACGATAGCCTAGTAAATTTTCTTGATAACAATAGCCTCACAGTACGCTAAAGCATATAATTGTATTGATGTGAACAAAAAGTTCTTATGTAAATATGAAATCGGGCAGAACTTTTTGTTCAATTGGAGATAAAAATGAACCAGGAACTGGCTATACGTTTCGCTTGAATGTAGCTTAGCATGGTGTGAACAAAAAGAGTAGTCATATTTCACGTTTATACGGTTCATAGTTTGCCTGTTCACAGTGTGTAGCTGAAAATACGCTCGGTTTGAAAGCAGCCTAAGATTATAAAACAACTCGCTAGTTACTGTATAATGTACATTCCGTTAATACGTGTTAATGCTGTTAACGTGTCAGTTAAGATTGCAATAAAATAACAAAGTAAGGATATATTGCTAATAAAACAGGACTATATTTTTTTATTACTTTGAATTATTATATGTGTTGACTTAAATTTCAACGGAATTTCAACGGAAGAAAACAATTTTAAATAGAATAAAGTTTACTGTATACGATAGAAGATATCAATTTATTTGCATATAAATCACTGTTATCCAAACGGCCTCATCGCCAGCAAGCGCTCTCTCCTGAATTTTGAAGGTTAACCTTTCAAGGTCAAAGAAACATTTAAGGAGGTGATAGCTTAAACAGTAGCCGGCATTTGAATCGATCGCTAGGTTAAGCAGTTCTTGCCACGGCCGAGTGATAGATGGGTGACCTATTCTAGCAATGGTTTATATTTCATATCCGACCTCCTCCGTGTTTCGGAAGGAAATTTATTTGCATTGTCCCAGTAGCGACTGGGGCAAAGGTCTCCCCTAGTTTCCTACATTCATCTCCGTAATGTGCCGATACCATCCATTCACCAGATCGTCGCTCTATCGCCGTGGAGAGTGACCTGAGGGACGACTGGTAGGGAGAATCCAGTCTTTGGAGGACTTCATATCAATATAAATGATAAAAATCCGTACACACTCAATCGCTTGTTAAATTATACATGAATCGCCATCGCCGAAATACGACCACGCCTCGGCCCAGCCGGCGCCGCAAGGTCAAGGCGCAATCATTATTCCTCCTTGGACCCGTCGAAACGTTCAGCGAGAAGTCCGCCCGTGGTGCGAGCCGTCGTCGCCCAGAGTCCTCCGGTACGACTATCGATCACGCGATGTTTACATCTGGCTGCCACGGGAACGGCGAAGTAACCAATGGCAACCGATATTTGCGTTTACCGCGCATTTAATTAAACCGTGCAGGGCATAGAGTAGGGCACAAATTCTGTATATAACCTTGACAAGGTTGCCTGGTCGCACAAAATCACACCTTTGGTACCGGAACAAAGTATTTTGAGGTGAGCTGACTGAGAGTATTGTTGCGTAATTTAATATAAATGCAATGTTGTTGTTAGAGAGCGCTCGGTGGTCGTTATCGGTCGCACACAAACCGCAAGTTCGTAGTACACTAGCACAGTGTGACCACGTGCTCCGGCGCAGTTCCGCTATGCATCGCACCTATAACGTAGTTAATTTTATACGCCCATGCAACTATGCTCGCGTAAAAATTATTATACCGCAAAAAACTTGTAGTTCTTTCTCACGTTAAATTTGTCTTTTTTAGGGTATAGCTCTTTTCCGAAATACACCAAAGACTTGCTCATTGTGAATTTATTTTTAAAATATGTGGATTATAGTCAATAAAAGAAATATTTTTGCATGTAAAATTCCGAAACAAAAAATATTTAAGTTTCTCTGTTACGTGTTAATCTATGTCGTAATTGTTCTAATCACCATGCTTGTCTGCACGCCAATTGTTATGAGTATGCAGCCCTATTTGATGAGTTTTTTGTCCCAATTTCTAAAATTACCTCTGCATCAAAAGGGATATATTAATAGGACGTGGAACAATTCATTATAGAAACGAAATAGCCAATGCTCGCAACGTCACTAAAATGGCGCAATGAAATTCGAAATTAGCAGTGGCGTTCCTAGGATTTTGGAATAGGGCAAGTGGAGAGACACGCCCTTGTGATTTTTACTGTTAACATTGATAAATTCTCTAATTGTAAAGCAAACCTTTTGTAGATATCGACACAATATGACAATTATTTTAGTAATTAAGGTATTCGTTATTTATTTATACTAATAAAAAGCGGAAGGTTTTGTTTGTTTGCTTTCTTGAACGCGCTAATCTCAGGAACCACTGGTGCGATTTGAAAAATTCTTTCAGTGTCGGATAGCCCATTTATCGAGGAAGGCTATATATAATCACGCCAAAATTGAATCTGTTTTTATTTACCTAATTTACGCAAACGGATTCGCGAGCACAGCTAGTATATTATAAATGTCTGTAAAATCTTTTAGCGTAATGCAAAATTCGTGTAGAGACCCTAAATATTTATACCTTAAAACCAAACAGCAGTATAGTTTAAATGACCCGTTGGATCAGTTGGCAGTGATCCTGCCTTCCGCTCCGTGGGTTGTGGATTCAATTCCCGCCTCGATTATCCATATGTACGTATTTATGCATTTTCCAAAAAAAATATTTGTGTATAACAGGCGACTGTTACCTATAACGCAGGCATAAAGTTTTCTACCTTAGGAACAGACTTCCGTGTGTCATATAGTAAAAACAAAAAACGAAAACTGTGGTTAATAAACCAAATTTATAATCAGTATAGTCGACAACACTATTCAAATTTCCACACGAAGTAAAAGATACATAGAAGCAAAGTTCAAATTAATTGCATTATTTATTTAAGACGCGATATTTGATCATCGACAAAAATTTGGGCCGCCGCCGGTGGCGTAATCTTTGATGGGACGCAAACTGGGCCATGCGAGCTTTTAGCTGACTTTCGAAGGCGCCTTTCACACCGACACGTAACTGCAATGCTTTCGGTGATTTTTTGTTGCTATGTGCATAGTTATTAATAATTTATAAATACTTGACCGGCCCGTTGGCGCAGTGGGCAGTGACCCTGCGTACCGCTCCGGGGTTCGTGGGTTCGATTCTCGCCTCGAGTCTGGGTGTATTATCCATCTTTATGTATTTATATATTTCCAAATAAAAAATATTAGTGTACACAGACATTAAGTTGTCTACGTTAGTAACAGACGCCCGTGTGTCATATAATCCTGTATATATTTATTCCTGTATGGAATCATTTAAGAATAAGCGTACTCAAAATATTTATTTTGTCTATTATAGTAATAAAGTAAAGTAAGTAAAGAGAAAAGTTTCGGTATAATTTTCAAAAATTGCGAGGACGGAGGTATATGATATTTGGCACTATTATAGTTTATATAGAGAAGGGTATGCGGATGCTAATATTTTTATAAAACATTCATTATTAATACATTCAATTAGTAAAACAAAACCTCACCCACACCAATGCCAATCGGTTTACGCTATTTCCACACGTTTACTATCTAGCCGAAATTATCAGTTAGTAAACAAAACAAATAATATTTATTTTTAAATGCACGATTGTTCTACACGTATGCAGGTCAATGACCTCCACCTAAAGGGCTAGACCCACATTGATGACATTTTTATTTCGTCTTGTATTTATTTGCGTATACGTGTAAATACCGTCAAGGTTTATGCGACTATCGATATTTCGGTCGGTTTTTGTTTTATATTTTAGGGTTCCGCTACGCAATAATGTTTAATACTGTTCTATATGAATGATATTTATTTTTTTTGATGCAATTTCCAAGTCAGAATTCCTGTCAAAATAACTGTGTTTCTTCCTTATATTGTCTGATTTTATATATATATAAGGGGCATATGGGTAGACTGTTCATCTAAGTGAATACCAAGGGACATTTATCACACTAAGAGGGTCGTAGATGCGCTGCCGGCCTTTAAAGAGGGGCTATACCACCGGGAAGACTCAAAAACCGAACGAAAGCAAAAGCTATATTATTATTTACGGCATAAGATTATATGACCAGCAGGAGACCGTAGTTTAATCAGTGGCCGGCATTTGAGTCGATTGCTAGGTTAAGTAGTTCTTACCGCGGCTAGGTAATAGATGGGTAACCCATTCTAACATTGGTTTTCAAATATCCGACCTCGTCCGTATTTCGGAAGGCACGTAAAACAGTGGGACCCGATTAATGTCACTTTGTGATATTAGTCGTTAGGTTGTAGAGATCGTGGGGGTTCTGAGGATGACGTCAGATGGCAATCGGTCATCTTAACTCGCCCCTCAGCCACATCCTCTACAATCTAAGCGGACCTTCTACTTAACCAGGATAACGCTAGGAAGAAGAGATTGCTTCAAAAGCTATTAATATTTCGATCATCGAGATGGCAATCGGTCATCTTAACTTAACCCAGGATAACGCTTGGTTACAACTTAGCGTTATCCTGGGATGGGTTCTCCTTCTACAGAAGGAGATAAGATTATATGATTAGAATAAGTTACTCACGTTGGAGAGTGGTCCAAGGGCAATCTTGGCGATTTGACCGACTTGGGTGACAGCGCTGGCGGTGACTGCGGCCGCTACATTGTTGCTTCTGACGCTAGTTGCCTTGTACAACCGCTTGGTGCCGCAGTACTCCTCATTGAGAAGACTGACCATAAGGAATAATTGGTTTATTATCTGAGTGACTATGTGTTTATATATTTATTTATATATTAATATATGAAGCGAGATCTTTAGGTACCTTTTTACGAAAATTGCGTGGACGGAAGAGTGTGAAATCTCGCACAATTGTAGTTCATGTAGAGGAAGGTGTGCGAATGCTAATATTTTTTTTTTATAATATGCCATATTGTTATATTAAAGTAATAAAATAAAACCACACGCACACCTATATCGATTTACACCATTTACACACACATGTATTGGATGATGTCAAAGCGTAATCGTGACAACCGTATGTCATATTAAGTGCCTAATTTTGTTTGTGTGAATAGAACAATATATGTCGTTGTACGCAAAAAAGTTTATGGGCGAATTTCGACCAGCCAGCGATCTCTAGTACATAAAAATGTATGTACATAATAGAGAAAGGTCACCTAACGTGAAATCTTAAAAATCGCGGGACGAGCAACAGTGAAATTTGGCAAAGGGGTTATAGTTGGTAGACATGTGCTAAGAACAAATTAAAGAGGTCGAAGGGCTCGTACACAGGCATTAATTTGCCTATTTTAGGAACAAACCTCTGTAAGTCAAGTAGCCCTAAATATAACTTCTGTGTATCAAATGGTCCTAAATATAACTTCTGTGTATCAAAAAGTCCTAAATATAACTTCTGTGTGTAATTTTTTTTTTATGTAACAAGGGGCAAACGAGCAAGCAGCAGGCACCAAAGTGCCTACCGACGCCCATGGACATCGGCATGACCAGAAGGCTAGCAGATGCGCTGCCAGCCTTTAATGACGAGATTACCGCGCTACCTCTAATTACTAAATAATCCAAAATTATAAATAGTCCTAACTTACCCGGATACCGCAGGGTTGGCGTAGCTAATGATGAGCTTCCATGCCTGGTCGAATTGGTAGGTTCTGCCCCCACAAATACAGTTGCCCTTCGGACCCGACTAAATGCAAGAGAAATTTGTGCTTAAGAATTCACATGCGATATTAAAAATGTTTGTACTAGTAAGTCATATTCTTAGATGATGATTTTTTTTATAATAGGGATAGACAAGATGCTATTGCGGCTTTACAGTTCAACTTCATAGTTCTTTACAACCCGAGCCACCACCAAAACTAATCTAATGAATAAATTGACGCATTAGATATCAATTTCACGGATAACAATTTCACCCCATCAGATATTTACAGAAGGGCTATATAAAAACTCACCATCAATATCCATAAAAGTCCAATATGTTTCCGCTAGATACTCGTAATGTTGAACAATAGCTTTGATAAAGAGTCTCAATTCTTATTAAAAATTTAACATGTTCGTTACTCCTAAATTATATCCCTTGATGGACATTACCAAATGTTAGGGGGGGACTACCTTACGGGAAGACAGACGGACGGAGAGAGCGAATTTATAAGGGTCCTTGTAATTACGGAATCCTAAAAAATGAGATGCAGGCGGGCCACATCGTTAAGAAATTAGACTTTGGCGAGCCACACCTGCAAAATTTGGTGTCTATTATCAATTTATAATAAAAGTACTGAAATTTAGTTCATCACATCAAAACTTTACACACGTGTTATCTTATGATTAATTATTTATAAGAAATAGATTGCCCTTTATAAAACAGGCGGGGGCCGCAAAGAAAGGGATCGTGGGCCACTTGTGGGCCTCAGGACAAGCATTGCCGGCCGCTACTATAGGTACACTCCAAAATTTATAAGGTTTTTTAATCATCATTTCTTTAATTTCACAACATTATATGACAAATTTGTCTTTTATTATAACAAATAAAAAACATAGTATACACACATATTTATCTCTCTCACACACACACATGCAGCTACACTCGCAAACACACACGCATATCACCACTACACTATGAAATACAATCTTATAAGCTCTTTATTTTTTATTTACTAATATATCGCTTCTTTTAATTAATGATTAATCAATACGATTGATTTTGATCATGTTATAAGCTTTCATAATATGATCTAAATTAATTAACTGTCCTATTCAGTATGAAGAAGACCAGTCTACCGTAATAAAGTTTTTACTAGTACGAAGGTTGGCGATTGTTTTGCCCTCATTTAATATTATTTATTATTATTTAACAATTACCTAATTAATGAACAAATAAAGTGTTGCAGGGTTTTTAGGATACTAAGGTATTTATACCTTTAATATGAACAGTGAAACTGTGCAAGTTTTCATGTGGAAAATGAAGGCATTTAAAGAGAGACCTGGCCTACCTCACAATAGGACTTTTGGTCTAGAGAAACCAGTAAGCCACGGTCACGTTTACTCCAATTAAAAATCATTTATTTCTTTTAATTATTTGACACGAGACAAACCTACATAACAAAGAATTAAATTTAACTAAAATATATCCGATTACGCCCACGGCCGCTTGATACTAGTTTTTATTTAGCAAACTTGTATCTCCTTAGGAAGAATTTCATATGAGTAATAACCACACTATTATTATACAATTCGCATTGTCTTGATGGTGTTCAATCGCCTCATCTTCATCAATCAATATCCATTATAATATATAAACCTGAAGAGCTCGTTGGTTTCTTTGTTCACTTGTATGCGCTAATTTCAGGAACTATTGGTCCGATTTGAAAAATTATTTCAGTTTTAAATAGCCCATTTATCTAGGAAGGCTCTCATCACGCTAAAAATTTTCGCCTAATTATACACAGTCAAAATCGCGGGTAACAACTAGTGAATAATAATTGACGGACTCAGCCGTTAACTATGCTGAAATTTATAATAATTCCTGGTTGGGAAGAGATCGGCCCTTAATTAATCACTGGCATTTCAGTCGGTTGTTAGTTTAAACATTTCTATATTGCACATGCATACACACACACACACTCACAAACTTACACACATGCACATACGAATAAACACACATCTATATCCTACTTAAGGTTATAAGGTAAAATTGAAATTAAAACTTGATCTAATTATGTACTTACCACGGAGAAGCGAGATCCTCTAGCACAGGTACCTACGTAGTTAAAAGAGGGCCTCATACCCATAAAATATAAAATACAGTTAAGTTAAATGAATAAAAATATTTATGTTTCTTATCGCGACCAATTGATAGATGAGAAACCCATTATAACACTTGTTTCTCAAATATCCGACCTCCTCTGTGGTTCGGAGGGCCTGTAAAACAGTGGATCTCCATTCATCTCACTGAGTGTCAAGAGCGTTGCCAGCCACCCAAGGGGGTAGCCCAAGATAGAAGATGGAAAAGTATGAATTAGATAAAGCTTAGAGTACTGCTGGGAATAGAAAAGCACACATAAATACATTCGAGTTTCTACCTACGAGATTTGCTTTATCGATAAAACGAGTCATGTGAGTAAACTCAGGATTTTCATTTCTTTGGATTTGGCTACATTCTTAAATTTCTAGAGGGGGTGTCCCACCCTGCCCATCCTTGGCGGCCGAAACGTGATCCAACAGAACACACCAGAGGATTCCCAGATGTCTTGTCAGCCTTTGATTGTCATATTGGTTCGGAAACACTTATAACTGATTCCACAAAGGAATTGTGCGAGTTTAGAAGTTTCTACAAAATCGCAGGGATATGGGCTTAAATTTACTTAAACTAAAGCACTCCGAGTATAATTTTTTTTTTTTTTAAAGAATATTAGGAATACTTTTTAGGTATGTCTAATATTACCTTTTCCCCTCCTACTAAGCTTAAATTAAATTTAATATTGTCTACATGAAACTAAGTATAATATTTTCCGTCATAATGTCCCATTAAATTAATTAACTGTCACAACAAAAGATTTACGAGCACGTGAGGTAAAACAATCTATATAAGAAAATGACAAATTGCAGACATTAAAGCACACAAAGCATATTAACCATTATTGATAAAATTGAGAGAGAGAGAGATAAAAACAAATCCCTATATTCCTTTAAGTCGGAGGATGAAGATAAAAAGGGAATTAGGGATACCTTAGAAAGGTAGTAGTATAAAGTGCCTTAATCATATCGTGGAAGGGACTAGGCCCCGCGGTCGGTCATTAAGCGGTGGATGGATGTGGTAAAGGAGGATATGAGAGTCAATGGACTCATAAAGCGCGTAAGACTGGTAAAGCGGACCCTAGTCATGTACCGGGACAACGCTAAGAAGAAAAAGAAGAAAGTTAGTAGTAGATATTTATCAAGAGCGACGCCGGGCAATTTCCCAGGGGGGGGGGGGAGGTAGCCCAAAATAAAAGATAAAAAGTATGAATTTTAAATTCAGCTTAGACTACAGCGCGAACGCAATGCCGGGATTAGACTAGAACAATTAGTACTTACGTTCATTCGAGTACCGTTCTACTTACGAGATTTACTTTATTGGTCAAACGAGTCATGTGATTGGATTCAGGACTTCTTTGGAGTGGGCTACATTTTTTTGAATTTCTAAGGGGACACCTGCAGGGCTGTGCTCCTCGTTTGACGACACTCTTGATATTTATTTATAATAAATATTTTGCAACAGAAGAAATATAAGTATTCAAAAGGTATTAAAAAATTATACTAATTGAACGCTAAAATATTTCAAATAAACATTCTTAGATTTTGATTAAATTGTGTTATTTTCCATTATCGTATAGGTAAAATAAATAACAAATTCCATTATCACTTAATTAACACATATAAACAAACGAAACAAATCTTCTTTCGTTGATACGTAAGTTATTTATTACGTAACACTTTACGAGTCGGATTCTGAGTCTAGGTCTTTCGATTTGGAGCACATATTAATGTGTCTATACATAAACATGCTGCACATATATACATAACCATGTTAACACGTGCCTCAATTTTCTGTATACATACTTGATCATTATAGTAAGTCATTGAAAAACTAAAGTAAACGATTTATATATTTTTTTGTTAATAAAAATAAAAACAAGAATGTCTACAATTCGTAAGTCGTTTTTTTCTATCATTTTATTTAAGTACTCATGTATTGAATATTATATTTTTATTGACAATGACGCACGTTATTTATTGTGACTACAACATGCGACTGTTATTTCTATATCGAAAATCTAGAATAAAGTGTTAGCAAAACATTATAGATCTCAAGAATGATTTCAAGCAGGTACATTTGCATTTTACACTGACACTAGCGCGTGTAGACATATAAATATGTAGACATATATTATTAGTTTTTATTGTTTATTTATCATTTGCCATTTACAATCGCATTGAGCTACCTATTTCATTCTAGTCTTACCTTCATATATGGAAATTGCAGACACGAAATCCTCTCTCTACATTGTATGTCGGAACACTGCCACTGATTGGACACAAAACACTTGCGCAGATGCACGCTGCATTTCCTATATTCACATAACAGAATGGCCAGACGTACGTAACTTATAACCTCCAATAACGATATGATCACCTAGTACTTTTGTCGCAATATTATGCACTATTTTGCATGTACAGTATGGCCAACTTCACGACGAAAACTAAATTGAAGTCCGTACCATGTCAGAGTGCATCAATGACCTAGCATCTCAAAGTCTAGACTTTGCGCGCATGCCCTGTTTCCCAATAATCCTCTTTTCTATGTTATCCTGGTAACTTCAACGTATTACGTGAAGATATAAATTTTATATATCGTTTATTATTCGTACAGGCGCGCGTGATACATGACCAACGGTCTGACGTTTGGCACTAGAGGTTTTCTTTAGAATTTGAGAAGGCAGTTAGCGATAATAAAATTAAAGTACTGTCTCTAAAATTTTATTTATTTATATATAATAATACTTAATAATTAAAATGACGCGTCCTTATGACTCGGATTTTTATACAAGTCTATGTCTTATGGGCATATAAAAATTTTTTTGAGAAAAACTGTAAGTAGAACAACAAACACCGATTGTTTTAAAATAAAATAAGTAAATTTATTGCAAATTAGAAGTACACAAGATTTTAATGTTAAAAATCTACAACCAAATTTTTAAAAAAAGTGCAATAACTAGTAATATACATTCACAATACTTCAAATAGACGTTCGTACTAAACTTTTGATTGACGTGCATGTAAATAAAATATTACTTCAAAAAACCTCAAAATATTCGGCCAGTGTAACGTTAAATAGTCTAGTTACAGTTGCTTTTTAAGTCGAATATTTTTAAAAACGAAAGAAAAATCAAAAGATGGAGTAAATAATAAAGTATTTTGAAACTTTTATTACGGATCTTATTAAGTAGGTATATAAGAAAGGATCCACGAAACAAAATAATTTAGGCCAATTATTTTAACATGTTTCTTTACCTTCAATGACGGCACGGATGTAAGATTTTGTTACTTAACAATTGTCAAGCTCATTGAAAAATCCACTTTTAGATTATATCCAACTTAAAATGTTAACAATATACCACCATCATGACCAGTACATATTATATATTTTTAAAGTAATATTTAATAGGTTAATAAATAATTTCTGTAACATAACGCGTTTTAAATACTGCGTCCCTATAACAGAGTTAACGTGCGGAAACCTATTTTCAGTATTAAAATTATTTATCACTATAAATAATAAAGATCTTTACACATTCTTTTAAGAAATATCCTCTGCTTTTTTAATATTTTTACAGATTTGAAATATTTAAAATAGTTTTTGCGATATAAATAAAAAACCAAACCCCCTTTTTTGTTTCTGATAATTGTTTGTAACTTTTGCAATTTTTTCGAACGCAATTTCATTTCTTTTTTCAAAAACTATCTATGTGCCTTTCTAATTCAAATGACACCTCAACCATATGTTTAGGAGGGGGCGAAAAAATTTCGACAAAAAAGACAAAAAAGACGTACTTAAAAGTGTTATTTGGTTAATAAGAGACGAGCCTATTTTCGGGCAAGACAACTTCTGTTGAATTCGCTAGTTTAACTTAAATAATGATTAAATCAAATACATGAAGAAATTTCGAAAATAGAAGGATTGCAAATAAATAATCAGTTATTCATAGAGAAAAACCGGGCAAGTGCAAGTTGCACTTGGGCACTAAGGGTCCTGAACCATCACATAATACTTTACCAGTTTACTTTAAGATTTGTACTTGTCATAATATTTCTTTTAATTTGACAAAGTCATCACAATTTTTGTTATGTAATTACAGATGTCCGGGTGTCAGAATTTTTCTTGTCCTCCAAAACATACCTTCTTGCCAAATTGCATGATTCTAGGTCAACGAGAAGAACCTCATAGGTTTTGATTCCCCTTTCGAATGTACTATTATGGGAAGTGAAACATGAATGACCATATCTTTTGATTGCCTACACTGAGAGAGTTGATTTTTTTACAGCTTCAAGGGACCGCAGACCTCAGTATTTGGTATTCAACTTTATAGCTTTACGCGTTTCTGAGAAAAAGGGTCTCGATAGATCGATAGACAGCCAGACGGACAACAAAGTAATGCTATAAGAGTTCCTGTTTTCCTTAGGCGGTACGGAACCCTAAAAAATATATAATTCCTCAATTAGATTGAAAACTTCTGTAAAATTAATTAGGCAGAACTCAAGCTGTAAATAATTCCACCGTTGTTTTTTTAATAAAACCTAGTGAAGTTTTATCCAAATCAATTTTTTTCCCTAAAGTTTATAACTGCTATTTATTATATATACACATGTTAAGTTAACACAAAATAATATTGAATTAAGTCCTCCTTCAGAATAAAAATCGGCCATGTTTGAAAAGCATCGATTCCCACCTCCAGCTATTTACGAATTCATAAATGCAACACAGGTAAAGAAACAATTCCGTCGTTTTATGTGATCCCAGTATTTTTCTGCACTTTCATTTTATATAACGGTAGGGAAAGAAAGAAAGTTTGGCTGATAAAAGATTTATTTATTCACTAGACAAGTCCATCATAAAAAAGTCCATCTTACACAACATTATTATTAAACTTAAATATTAAGGCGAAGATTAAAGTGCTTACAGTGGTAAGTATGATTAATATTTCAAATTATAAAAATCCACTGAATTCCAAAATTCCAATGAAAAACATCAAAAATTGGATAATTATATTTTTTAATATTTCCCGGTAATTCCGCCTATTTCTTTACTAGATCTGTTCTTCTTTAAGCGCTAAAGCTACCTGTTAAAGCGCCTAGTAGTTTTAAGGAAATATTAAAATAAGGGTGTTAACAACTTTTAAAAATTAATTTCATTACTATTAAATATTATTATTTCAGTACCTTCATAATTACAGTAAATGTATCTTATACCTTAAATATTTACTGTGATAACTCATTTTAATATCTCCAGTCTATAAACAGTTCTTAACATTTTTCAATTTAAAATGATAATTTTTCTGGTTAATAATATAAAACTTTCTTTTTTTAATAAATATAAAAAAAATATAGGTTTTATATTATAGGTAAAAAAATATTTATAGATTTTTAATATTCACTATCTCTCTATCAATATCCATTGCAAGTTTAATTGGCATTCTACACAACACATAGACAACAATTATAGTTTATGGTTGCATATGCACTCGATGCACTCAAGTGTAAGTACTGGCATTTTCATACCAGGCCATCAGAATCATAGAGAAGATGTTTCTACAATAAACTAATAAAACCTGAGTGCAAACAAATCAGCTGCCTACTAGTAATTCAATCTGGACGTCATTTCATGAAATTTGTTTTATTCCCTACGCGTATATGCGACGAAAATATGCAGGCTTTTCAGACGTCAGTAACAGTAGGATTTATACACAACTTAAAGATTAACTAGTCACAAAGATGATAATGTCAAGATAACTAAGCCTGAACTAAACCCGAGTGCATAACTTTTTTAAATATTATGTCCTTACATATGGAATTGACGTTTTGTCGTACTGGTCTCAAATATCTCCTCTTTGTTAGGAATTCCAATTTCAAATTTATGGTCTGTTCAAACAAATGCATACTCATGCATTTTTCTTTGCGTCATTCAGTTTACAAAACGGAACACTTTAAATATCGCGTTATATACGAGTACGAGTTCCATATGTCAGCAATGCTACAGAAACAGCTCGAAGAGTTAATGATGTATATGGGCGGCGATGTCGCAAAAGAAAACACAGTGCGTTTTTGGTTCCAATGTTTTTGTTCAGGAAATTTCGACCGAGAGAACAAGGCCCGTGGACTAAAGTTGATGAGGAAGAATTGAAGGATATTTTGGAAACGGATCCATTGCAAACCACGGCCTCGTTAGCTACAGGCTGCGGTGTTAGTGATAAAACTGTTTTAATCCACTTGAAGAAAATAGGGTAGGTGAAAAAGCTTGAAAGATGGGTACTTCATGAGTTGAGTGAAGCAAACCGACAAAAGCGCGTCGATTGCTGCCTTACACTATCAAGCGACACAATATTTAAGGGATTTTAAATCGAATCATTACCTGTGATAAAAAGTAGATCCTGTACGTTAATTGAAAACGCTCATTGCAATGGCTGAACCCTAGCGAACTAGTGTAATCCCGCTCCAAGCCAAAATTTAATCAAAAAACCATACTTGTAACCGTTTGGTAGACTAATGCCGGTTTTATTCACTACAGTTGTTTTAAATCTGGCCAAATAATTACGGCAGATATCTGTTGTTGGCAACTGCAAATCATGATAGAAAAGCTAGCTGCTAAATTACCAAGGCTGGTCAATCGCTCTAGGCCACTGCTACTTCAGAACATCGCTAGACCACACATTGCTCAACAGATGGCTACCAAATTAGAGGAGGTTCATATGGAATGTCCGAGACGTCCACTATACTCCGTACTCCTACTCCACCTGACCTTGCTACAACGGATTACCTTTTTACTTTCGAAATTTGGATAACTTCTTGCAATTAAATTCAACTCCGATGGGGCAGTTAAAAGCGCCTTTAAAGATTTCGTTTATTCCCGTCTGATTGTTTTTTTTTAGTGAAGGGATCAATGAACTGCCTATGAGATGGCAAAAGTGCATAGACAGAAATGGTATATACTTTGATTAAATAAAAATGTTATATTAAAAAAATTGTCTTTATGTTCCTCCCTTACAAAACGCCAGTTTCATATGTAATGACATAATATGCACTTTGACACAAAATCAGCAGTACGGACTCTGTGGACTGTTTGAAAAAAAACTGTTTATTCCTTGGTAGATGAATGTAAAAAACGATAATAATTAATTAGGGTTTTTAAATTAAAAATTATCTCCAATATTATATAAATAATATTTTACTCTATTTGAATTGAATATTATAGGGCCTTAACCTAAAATAATGACTTTATTTAAAACAACAAATATGAAATAAATACGTTACGTTACGTTTTGAATGTCACTTAATTTTCTTTTCACACCACCAGAAGAAATAGTTTCTATAGTTTGGACTTCTAAAAACTAACTTCCTGATATGAAGGTACATCATTTTAAAGTAACAGTAAAAATTTACTGGTGTTCAAAGATACCTTTACATACATTCTGTTTGCCTGGTATCGAACTTTAATTTGTCCTTTACAATGTTGCATCTGCAACGTTCAATTTAATTAATAACTTTATCTCTTATTTAAAACACACACGCTCAGAGCAATAGTGTGCGTTCAAAGATAAAAGAATATATAGAGGTAAGTAAGCACGAGAATATTTAAATGGTTTCAAAAAGGCATTATCTAAAAAAAACCTGAATCTGAAAACCATTATCTAAAAAAAAACAAAAAGCGGAAGGGCTAACGTACCATTTGGAGGGGGGCAACTTACGGGCAGACAGACGGACGGATAGAGCGAAATTATTAGGGTACGGAACCCTAAAACATCAGACAAACCAACAATATATTAATCAAGCAAGAAGAGACTAAGTGGAAATGAACAAGTCTATACATTCACAATACGTGCATTATGATGCAGAAATAAGTGAAACCCCATCGTCCGTGCAAACCATACAAGTAGACTTCAATACTTTAAACCGTAACAAAACCTTTGCGTAAATAACTTGCATTTGATATATGTCTTGTCATAGATATATGTAGAAATAGAAGTGACATTACAAGTATACCTCATAATAGGCATAAGAACAGTAATCTGAAATCTTTTAAGTTATGGTTTTATCTGATAAAATAATAGACATAAAGCATAGTATTTATTTTAAATTGCGAGCGAGATTAACGGGGATTAATAAAAAGGGAAACTACAAAGTAAAACAATGCGCCATGATAGCTAAAACACCCAGCAGAGCGTATGATGTCACGTATATTGTCAGTGCGTTCCAATAAGTGGTCGCAACGTTTTAAAATGCCCTTTCAGAGTATATTCGAGATTTGACAATTCGCGATTCTTACTGTTGTGACCAAAACGTTGATGTGACGCTTAGTGGAAAGCACTGACAATAATTAACATAAGTGACGTCATGACAACTTCGAGTGTTTTGATGGAAATATTCATTATCAACATCATCAGCAGTCTGCGGTAGTCCACAGCTGGACATAGGCCTCTCCCATGGTGCGCCACTTAGCCCGATCTTCGGCTACACGCATCCAGGTTCTTCCAGCCACCTTGCGCAGATCGTCGCTCCATCTAGACGGGGGGCGTCCCACGCTACGTCTGCCGATAGGCGATCTCCACTGCAATACACGCTTACTCCAGCGGTTATCAGTTCTGCGTCAGATGTAATGTGTCCAGACCACTACCATTTTAGCTTGCGAGCCCGGAGAGCTACGTCGGTTACTTTGATTTGTTGGCGGATGTCTTTATTGCGAATAGGGTCCGCCAACGAGACTGCGAGCTTAGCACGTTCCATGACTCGCTGGGCGACTTGTAGCTTGTGGATAAAACGCACCGGAAGTGTCCACCTTTCAGCACCGTAGGTTAGTACAGGCAGGACGCGAAGGGAATATTAATCCTTACATTTAAAATGTTTCTTTTTTTGGTTCTAAAAAGCTAGATAATTGATTTGGTTTGGAACTCAAGCAAGCAATGGTTTCGCAACCTTTAACCAGCAATAAGGATCACAGTTTCAAGTCCAGATCCCTCAACCAAGCCGCTGCTGCTGGTGTAAAAGAGTGCAACTCAGATATACCGCCAGGGAGAAGACGGAGTGTGCACTCGTTCACCACATGTGACTGGGTTCGATCTGGTGCTCTGCAGTCACATTGTGGTGTATTTATTAGTTCCAATTTGTAAAAGTGGTGATTCGATTTTCCGTGGTTGGGATGGCATTAAAACCGGGTATCTTCTTTGTGAGATCGGGTACGAGATCCCTATTACAGCTTCTAAAGTAACCCCAGTCCCACTTCTCTCTAACGATGTTACAAATAAAAGTTAATTATTTGTAACAAACTTAATAAAACTTACACAAACTAACTTAGTTATCCTATACTATTTAGTGTGATGACTCAAAAAGGCACGTCTTCTCAATATTTTGTTGGAAATAAGTACATGTGCTCACTTCCAACATAGATTTACAAAAGACACCTGTCTATAACTACATGTGGCAGTGAAAATACAATTCCGTGCCGTAAATTTAAATGGCAAGCCATGGTAGGCTAGGTGTGATCGCCTGGGGCCAATCGTCTTCACAAGCAATTGGGCTTTAGACTATAGATGTACATTTTACATGTACAGCTATAGTCTAAAGCCCAATTCACATAAGTCTGCAAACTACACATGTCTTTGTCGTCTACTTAGCAACTAAAAGATCCTTTTTTATATAATAAGGGCTAAACAGGCAGGTTCATATGAATGATGGATGATCGATTCCGATACTCTGTAGCTGACTGTTAGAGCTATTATGCGAGGCAAGAAACTCTTATCTTATTAAGAAGGAGTTTCTTGCCTCGCAGCTGGGTTGAGTTTTTTGACATCGACGATTGAGGTTATGTTTCTAAGAAGTGAAGACTAGAAATAAGTGAAGGGTTGCTTATCACGATATTTCGAAGACCACGAGATGTAAAAATATGTAATTGGGCAGGGAGATACTTCTATTTAGTAGACATCCGCTAAGAATGATTATTTAATTTACGTAACATGTCATAAGATTTATAATAAATTGGTATTGTATCGTATCAACACTTACAGAGAGATCTAATCATTTTTTTTTTAGATATGGAATAAGAAATTTATTTTATATGTACAGATAGACATCGTTACCTAATCCTACATATAAAACTTAATATTTTTATTGCAGAATATAAATACATACGTATAGATACTACGCTCAGACTAGAGGCGGGAATCGAATCCACAATCCGCCCCACCCTCTGCAATTTAAGGGGAACCTGGTACTAGACCGGGATGACACTAGGAAAAAGAGTGTAGGGCTCCTATGTCCGGCTGTGGAGGTCTGAAGGAAGCAAGAGTCACCTGTATGGCGGGTGCACGGACCGTAGCCCTGGTCTCGTTCTGCGCAGAGAGCAGCTGCGGCGGCGGTAGGGCTGCGCCCCTCACGCTGCACGCGCTCGTCGAAGACTCCGAGCCAGTCGAGCCTCTGTTATCTGGATGACAAGGAATTATTATCAACTTAACACTATATAAATGACTAGCAAAAAGCCGCGATTTCGTCCGCATTGCTTTTTTCAATACATACAAACTTCGAACCCGTATTTCACCGCTTTGAAATTTCATTACCGCGACAAAGAGCAGCCTAAATCAACGCCACCTATTGGAAGCATTCCGAAGTTGCGACAAATCGGCATTTTTTACAATTTTTTAATATTCTTTTGAATATTCCTTCCTTTTTTTTTTCTCAAACATTCTCAGAAATAATGGGATTAATACGGAACAGGCTGGAGTCAACTAGGACAAGCCATTTTTGAGTTGTAACGAGAAATATAACTAATTTAGGTTGCATATCGACTATAGCAGCGCCACCTACCGGGTCTAATTTCTCTGCAAACCATCTGCGAACCCCTCGGAATATACAAACAAAGTTTTATCCAAATCCGGAAAGCCATTTAGGAGGAGTAGGCTGTTAATGTTATGGTTAGGGAAAAATAATACGTTAAATTGTAAGCAGTATATTCAGTTCACAATTTATCGACAACTTACAATTTCGCGAGCAGTCTAACGATTGTTACAATTTAACGGTGACATATATACACATATACATATATATATCAATATGTATGTATGTACAATCTATTATCCTATTATATTATTTATTATTCCCGTTCCCGTTCCGTATATTAGTATAGATAAATATCCTAGACACCGACTGCCGCCTTCGGCCGGGCTGATTTGTGAATGTAAACCATCCATCCAGGGCGCCACCCAAAGGCATACAAAATAATTCATACAAATCGGTCCAGCCGTTTAGGAGGAATTCAGTGACATATACACGTACAGTAGAAATGTATATTAATATATAATGATATCATGACTCACTTCGCCACTTTGGCTCTTTTCGCCTGTTTGTGTCACTGACGCTGGAATCCGGTGACAGGGTGCCCACGCTTGCTATTTCTTCTTGAGAACCACCTGAGCGTGAAATGAATATAGCATTATGCCGGAGCCAGACATAGCTTCATCTGAATGATCCTTTCGATGATCATGTATTGTGACCGGGGGTTTTTGTAACTTCGCAAAGTTTTGTAGTACTTTGTAGACTTCAAGGTCGAAAATGTACAAACACTTTGAGCTACGTCTGGCTCCGGTATTAGAAGTTGTCAAACACAGATGTAGCAATATATAAATTACTAGTTGTTACCCGCAACTTCGTCCGTGTAAAGTTAGGTGAAAGTTTTTAGCGCGATTATATATAGCCTTATAGTCTTCCTCGATAAATGGGCTATCTAACACTGAAATAATTTTTTAAATCGAACCAGTAGTTCCTGAGATTAGCAAGTTCAAGCAAACGGACAAAGAAACAAACAAACTCTTCAGCTTCATATATTTTTAAACAAAACAAAAACGCCTTTAAAATAACACCAAGGAACTAAAAAGCAAAAATTAATTTGTAATTACATACAATGTGCCTAATGACGTGTTGAAGTCTGCACCAAGCGAAGCAAATTCCAAACTACACCGATGGCACTTGCTTTTTAGTTCCTTGGTGTTTTTTGAAGGCGGTTTTTGTCTCGTGGAAAGTAAATGAAGACACGATAGAGGGTATACATTTTAGAGAGTTCTGTTAATTTCTCAAAAACCGAATTCGATAAAATTTATATGCGACCTCCTCTGAAGGTTAAGTCTACCAAACAAAAAGAAAATCATCAAAATTGATTGAGAAGTGGCCGAGAAATTGGGCGTAACATACATACAAAAAAACATACATACAAAAAACATACATACAAAAAAATATACAGTCGATCCGATTAGGAACCTTCTCCTTTTTATGAAGTCGGTTAAAATTGAGGTGTTTTTTTTTGGCAATTCTCAATATTAAGTAGCATAACATAACAAGTATTCCTCGTTTATGCTTAGCTAGCAGTTCTAACCGCAACCGGCTGATAGATGGGTGACCTATTCTAACATTGGTTTTTATATAACCTTTTACGTGTTTCGGAAGGCACTTAACACATAGTGGGTCCCGATTAATGTCACTGGGTGATATAACTTTTTTTGAAATATATAAATACATAAACATAGATAATAAACCCAGACTCGAGGTGGGAATTGAACCCACGACATTAGCGCAAAGTTTTATTATGGTGCTCACTCATACTCAGTGGAGTGTATACTTACAGTGGGGTGAGTTGTGTTGTGAGTCCTTGTATCGGGCGAGAACATCACCCGCGACCAGCTCCAGGTCTGCGCTGGGGAACCCTTGCTCGTCGTCGCTCGTGTTGAGGAACGACGCGACGTCAGAGTTGTATGACATCGTTTCGACGATCTGCAAATGACGAAAATCACGGTAAATCGTACACGTACGTCATGCAGCAACCGTCTGCCCGTTTTCAAGGGGCAAGCGAATAAAGCAGAAGATTAAGTAAGATGGCGATAAATCAAAAAAAAAAGGAGAACAAGATAATAATGGCACGGGCCTTTAGCCTGTGGAGTATACAGTGAAGATAAAAAAAAATATAGTGATTGACGGTCAAAGAGTGAAAAAAGAAGTCAATGAATCCCTTGACCTTGTCGAGAAAAGAGTGAAAAAATAAATCAATTATATCCTTGATATTGTGTAAGTTGGACATAGAGTGAAAAAAAAGGAAATATACTCTGAATTTCTTTAAGTTGAACAAAGAGTGAAAAAAGATATGAAATACACCCTGAACTTTTTTAAGTTGGACAAAGAGTGAAAAAAGAAATGAAATAACTTGACCCTGTTTTAGTCAAGCAGAGGGTAATCGAATAAATGAATTATATCCTTGACCTTGTGTAAGTCGGTAACGTAGAACTGCATAGCTTTCTCGGCTGACATGTCTCCCAATTTCTTCCACGCCTCCCATTTTGCCCTTAAACAGATAAATCAAAAAATTAAATTTAAAATTGGAACAGTTCTTGTGTTTGCGAGTGCGTCAAGTGTAGATAAATTGAGTTGCAAAAGCTATAACAGTTCCAGCCATTTACACGTGTACCAATTTAAAAAAATGATTTACTTTCCTTTAAATTTTAATGAGGCAGATTGATATGCAATGTATCGAAAAAAAAATGTAAAATATACCATAAATCTTTCAGCACTCAAAAAGTCGAATAATCGATTTACTATATTACATTTTATCAATCAATAGTTGAAAAAAAATTACATATATGAAAAATATGTGAATGAAGTATAAGTATTTAATGACAACTAAGCAATTCCTTACATTATAAATATATCCGACTGTACTTTTTTTATTTATAAGCGCAACCACGCCTTGAGATTCTTTTTAAAAACCTATCAATATTCTGCCGACAGAAAATCGATTACCACCAAAGAAATTCTTTGTTATTATTCAGGAATCATTCCGAAAACCATCAACCGAAAATCATACGTAATTATATGCTTAAAGTGATTTCTTATATTGAAATATATATATTTTTTTACACTTTATTACCACCTAGACCGTGATCATGAGACAAACACTATTGGTCCTATAAAAACTTGACTTTTTATATGTTCAACAGCGCTTTACACCGCTTTAATAAAAGTTACTCGCGACCAATCAATAAATCTCATTATAAGAGCACAGACTACAAAGGGAACATACAGCATCTCGCTGAAGCGTCAAGTTGCAAGCCTTACATCCCCTATTGATTTTGTGACGGATGAAAAGCGCGGCTAAATTTGAAACAGGCCTCAGATGAAAAAATATTTATTTTAAATAAAGATTCCACGGTACATACTCAAGTTAAAATAAGCAGGAACCGGAAGCGATAGAGGCAGATCTGGGTCTATGGTTATAATGCCGGAACCAGACATAACTTCATTTAGATGATCATTTCAATGATCATGTAGTGTGGCCGGGGACTTTGTGTAGCTGCACAAAGTTTTGTAGTACTTTGTAGTCTTGAAGGACAAAAATGTACAAAAGCTATATCTGGCTCCGGCATGAAACTACCAAGAGTAATTAGGGTCATAATGTTCGATCAATTTGGTGATGAAAGTTTTGTTACTGAGAAAAAGTGACCAATTAGAGGGCGCTATATCTTGATAAGCAATCGTAATTCCGGCCAGACGTAGCTCAAAGTGGTTTGACCTTGAAGTCTACAAAGTACTACAAAACTTTGCGCATCTATACAAAGTCTCAGGCCACACTAAATGATCATTTAAATTAAGTTACATATGTCTGGCTCCGTCAAAACTTTGTAAAGTCCCCGGCCACACTACATGATCATTCAAATGAAGCTGTGTCTGGCTCGGGCATAGGAGTAAGTCAATGTTCGGGCAGAACAACGTCTGCCAAGTCCGCTGGTTTAATATAAATTACGTAATTGTATTTACACTGAAACCAAATTTACGATAATGTCAATTTTATCTCACCTGATAGGAATTAACAGTAAGATTGATGATTTTATGATACACTATTTTGTTTTATCGAAATCAAAGTATGTAGTCAGTCATAAATGCATATATATAGTGAGTGTTTTTATGTGTGCTAGCTGAGTGGCCTTTCTTTTTTTTTTTGTTGTCCCAGGGGAAGTCTCCTCAACAGATACC
>JANCMC010042503.1:0-31529 GCA_024363005.1 Charaxes varanes | reverse complement strand
AGGCCAGCAGATGCGCTGCCGGCCCTTAATGACGAGTTTAGGCCACCGGGAAGTCTTACAAACCGAACGAAACGCGATAACAACACCATCACTAGACGTGGCAGCATTGCCGGCAACTGTGGGAAGGGCAAGGCATTTAGTTCGAGTTCTAAAGCCAGTGGTTTATTATCGCATCTATTAGCAATAGAAATATATAAACAAATCCTAGGCATTCCTTTATTCCTAGTGCATATTCTTAAAAAAAAAATTACGCTCGCTTCCCGCCTGACGTCTCGGAGAAAGCTAATTATACTGTTTGACATAAAAAGAGTCAAATGTAATACACGACCTTCATTAGTGCCCGCTATCCAAATCCAAGGGTGCATCCACACCGAACTCACATTTTTCTATGAATAAGGAGACCAAAGAAACAAGTTTGACGATGTTCTGCCAACCTAAAGTCCAATTAGTATTTATTTATATACAAAATTTGTTTTTAGGGAAAAAATGGATCCCTAGTCTAATTTCCAATTTAAATAGCTATAGAGCTTAAACTACTTCAAGTTATCATATGTTCTTTTTTATAGTGATAACTTTTTATGACAGGGTAAACTGCAGCGTTACGTAACGCGTAACGCCGCCAGTCTGTCTGTTAGCAGCAGCGACAACAGGCAGGCTGCTTTTTTCTCACTCTAACCAACAGCGCTAGATTAGTTTAAATTATGACTTCTGTCTTCAACGCACACATTGGTTTTATCAGTCTGGTGAAGGCAGACTTCTTAATGACCAAGTAGTATTTATTTATTTACAAGATATCAGAAAGATGGAGGATTTCGTAACTTAATCAGTGGTCGGCATTTGTGTCGATCGCTAAGGTAAGCAGTTCTTATCATGGCCGGATGATAAATAAGTGACCCATTCTAACACTGGTTTTTCAAATATCGCACCTCCTTGTTTCGGAAGGCACGTAAAACACTGGGTTCCGATTAATATCACTGAGTGATATTAGTCGTGAGATTGTGGGGGTTTCGGAGATGACGTCAGACGGCCGGCGGCCATCTTAGCTTACCCCACAGCCACTTCCTCCGCAATTTGAGCAGCCCTGGTACTAGACCGAGACAACTCTAGGAAGATTGTTGGCGCATACATAGTTGCGAGCGTTGCTCCACAAAAATTGCTAATGTGAATGCACCCTTACGTTCAAAAATAAATTGGCTAAATCTAAATATGAAACGACACGAAACCGGTACGGGCGACATTTTTATTTAAAAAAAATTAAGTATTCCAATAAAGTTATTTGCGCTAGAGCAGATTATATTTATTTCATTACGAATATTGTATTTTATTACGATTTTTATTACTCGCATCTCTATATCTATAATTAAGAACGCCTGTCTGTCTGTGATTGCTCAATAAACAACATTTATTTTAGTCAATGTGTATTTACATATATGTCTTTAGAATCAAAGTAACGCATATTAATACTTTAAATTTTGTCTAAATGTCTAGGTCGATTTTTATGGAATTTTCATATTTACGTAAAGATTTTTACGGACTATCACCATAGTTTAGTTATCATTTTATATATTTTATTAACATAATATGCCTGTATAAAACAAGTTCCGTATCTATACCCGAGAACAGATATAGATTTTTGGGTTTCCTATATATTTAGAAACAGCTGTACCAATATTGACGGAACTTTTGCAGGTATAAGAAATATCATAGGCTTCTTTAATCTGAACAAAAAAACCAAAAATTTAAACACTAGAAATTGAACAAACTCGTTAAATTCCACACAATCGAATCGCGGGCAACAGCTAGTTTCATATACAAATTAACTCATTAAAATACGTATAAACTTTAAAGTTGCCATTACAAATACATTCTAGCTATAAAACGAGGATTTATTTATAAAATCCATTAGTGCTCGGATGATACTGGTTTAAAAGAAATATTTGAACCGTTGAATTAAAATTTCAAAAAAAAAAACCTAATAACAATAAAAATTAGATTGAAAATGATCATTAAAATATCAAGCTTTCAAAGAAGCATTTATTTTCGGATATTCTGAATAACCGCTACACGCGTATCGATAAATCGTTGCGTTAAAACTGTGAAGTTAAATCGCAACAGGCTAGCCCTGTGAAGACCTTTCGAAATGAGCGATCGCCATCCAAACGTAACGATAAATCTGTGCAGTTTAAATACACAGTTAAATCGCAACGATTTATCGATACGTCTGTAGCGGCTATTAGTTTTGAATATCAGTTAAATAGATGATTAGGTGATAAGTGGCGGTCATTTTTTTTGTTCTACGAATAGTATAAATTTAAGTAAGATATATTTAGTTGCTTTACTTTGTAGAATCGTATTTATGCAAGCGTTATGTTTAAAGAAATAAAAAAATAAAGGACTAAATGGGTGACGGACATGTTTTTGTTTTACGAATAGAGTAAATATAACTAAAACATTTCTACATTTGAATCACTTACTACGCTCATGATTCTACATTTGAATCACTCACTACGCTCAGGATTCTACATTTGAATTACTTACTACGCTCAGGATTCTACATTTAAATCACTTACTACGCTCATGATTCCATCTTAGAATCCGTTCCCATTCCCAATATATTCCAATAGTACCCGCAACAGACATTTTAAGTATACAAACCTACACTATAGAAAAATAATTATAAATCTTAATACAGCCATTCTTGAGTTACGTTCGTACATACAATTTGGAAACCCATTTTTATTTATATAGAAATCTTTGACCGGAGCGTCTGGTTTAAACGATATTCAGTTTTTGAGTCATAAAGTGCAAACAAGTATGACTAACCCAAATAACTCATTTGCATTCTTAAAATAAAGAAACTCATATCCTTGCCAAATAAAAAGACAAAAAAGAAAATTCACACTTGACGTTTAAAATAAACAAAATCACTCCGTGGAACGAAACCTTCGCAAACAATAACAAAAATTATTAAATATAGGCGCCGATTTTTAGGATTCCCGATAGTGATTTATTCCCGATCCAGAAAATCTATTGTCGTACCCATTCTTAGTATAAGCTTTATACCAGAGCCAGACATAGATCAAAGTGTTTGTAAATTTTTGACCTTGAAGCCTACAAAGTACTACAAAACTTTGTAAAGTTCCACTAAGTCCCCGGCCAAACTACATGATCAGTGAAGTGATCATTCAAATGAAGCTATGTCTGGCTCCGGCATTAGACTTATTAAATTAAATTGTAGTTACTCTTTATATTAATTCCCGAGGCCAAAACTTTCGGCGCCATTTTTCGACAGCTGCGCGGACGGAGGAGTATGAAATTTGGCACGATTATAGTTTATACAGAGGATGGTGTGTGACAGCGTATATTTTTATAAAATATACACGATTAATACATTAAACTATTAAAATAAAACCACACGCACACCGATGCCAAACTATTTACACACACATGTATACATTATATTATTGGTTGGTGTCAGAGCGTCGTCAAGACAACCGTGACAAAATAACAATGCGTTTTGTTAATGATGTCATTTAAAGTGATCAAATTGTCAAATTTAAAAACACGTGGATGAATTTCGACCAGCCGGAGATTTCTAGTTATTATAATTAAGAATGTCTTTATACATTTTTTATCTTACTTTATATTCATTGTACTTATTAGTACCTTTACTGTTTATTTAAATTAAACGTTTACATTATTAAGTTGTAAAATTAATATCTTGCTCGAAAATATCTTAGATAAGTTCTTTATTGTAAACTAAAATATTGCAAGTCATTGTATCCCAAATTTAAATGGATAAAAAATAAATTTTAACAGCTTACGTAAATAAAATTTTGGAATAAATGTATCTTTATCCTGATTTAGTTAAGTGTTTAAAAACGGAAATGTTAGGTATATCTAAAGTTTAATAAGTTTAAATTATACAAAATGGCAAATAAATGGCGGATAAATTATCACTATAGTCTGAACAACCTTTTCCGTTAATTGACAAGCATTTCGAGTGACACGATTTCTTGAAAAAAATCTATGATTGAGTTATTTTTTTTTCGGAATCGTTTTGTCACCATAAAAAACCCTATTGAAACGGTCATGATTTGTGCACTTTTGCCTTTTCCTAACGATTTTTGCATATTTTTTTCTTAAAAAAATATGCAAAAATTACTTGCATATTTTTTCTTACTTATTTGTATATTTTTTTCTTAAAAAAATATGCAAAATAATAAAAAAAGTATTACAAAAACAGTGGCACTCCAGGATTACCGACTAAAGTAAAACTTGAACATCGCTTATGTGGACATTGCTTCTGTGAAGCAACGTTCAAATAAGCGATTGGTGATTGCCTAAGGTGTCGGTAACGGTGACGGGGTCGCGAGTTAAATTATTTTTTTTTAACTCAAAAGTTATGTCTTCGTTTATCCTACGCTTAACCAGAAGGACGGAACCATCCTAATATCCCCCAAATACGCTTACCGAATATTTTAACAAAAAACGTTAGCTTGTTTTACGTAAAACAACATGGCGGCGCCTCTTAAACACGTGTCGAGACGTGAAAAAAACCCCATTTGCATGTGTTAACGTGGAAAAAATGTTTACGCTTTGACAACTTATTCCGGATATTCTGTATAGGCAGCCAGATATTTTAATGGAAGATGGCTACCGTTTTTTGTGACGTTGTATTAAGAATCTAGCGAAATTTAATAGTTTTTGGTAACGATATCTTCTTCACTGTCATTCAATTTACGTCTTATTCCGGATATTCTGTATAGCCAGCCAGATATTTTAATGGAAGATGGCTACCGTTTCTTGTGACGTTGTATTAAGAATGTGACGAAATTTAATAGTTTTTGGTAACGATATCTTCTTCACTGTCATTCAATTTACGTCTTATTCCGGATATTCTGTATAGATCCTGGGTAATAGACCGGGATAACGCTAGGTAGAAGATGTGTTAAGAGTGGCCACGATGATAGACCAATGGAATTTGAACAGAGCTCCTCACGGGTTCCATTCCCACCTTCATCCTTTGAGCTATCGAGTCTTCAAAGCAGTGTTAATACTTAAGATTTCATCGGTAAATCTTTGAAGCGCTATCAATTATCGGATAAGGAAGATATTCGAGTTGGTTCGCATGCTTCGCGGGGTTTTTGTATAATTTTGCAACCCTACTGGGTTGCCAAATCTTTTTGAGGAGCTACAAAAAAGAGAAATTTGTAATATGTTAAAAAAAGTAAACTTTAATAACATTTGACATTATTTCCTTTCAGGGGCTGCTGAATAAGGAGATGCAAAGAAAAGTCGCTGTGACATTTTTATAAACAAATGCTGTTCGCATTCAACTTTCATCAAAAACATTTTACTTGAAATCGGAGAATTGGAACATTTTGTTTTTTTTTTAAACTTACCATGGGGCTCGCAAAAGTGAAACAGCCAGAATTTTTTTTGATTGCTACCTTTTTGTGCCGTTGTTATATTAGTATTTTGTAACATTCAAATATGGATACTTTCTGTCTATACTATATACAACTATACTAGCTGCGCCCGCGACTTCGTCGGCATAAAATTAGGAAAAAAAATAATTTTGCCTTAAAGATATATAGCCTTCCTTAATAAATAGGCTATCTAACACTGAAAGAATTTTTCAAATCGGACCAGTCGTTCTTGAGATTTATGCCTCCAAGCAAACAAACAAACAAAATCTTCAGCTTTATATATTAGTACAGATAATAAATTAGAGCTAAGATTCATCAAAAATGTTCCACTTAATAAATCCCAAACCAAAAAATAATTATAAATATATCGTCCTTTCCCACTATGAGGCAAATTCAAAATTTATTTGTGATTTTTTAAAATGATGTCCATAATTGTTTTTTGTTTTTTTTTTTTTTTTGTAGTTTTAATTTGTTAAGGCGTACCTTATACAATTATCATATTGTTAGTTATGCTTCAATTTATCAAAGCTATATCCGTAAAGAAACTGTAGTCGAAAATCACTGAATGATTTTCGAGACATATCTAAGACAGTAACAGCACGCCTCGCTTACGTTATACTTTACGATTTCTAAAACAGTATTTCAAAATATACGCTCATTTGGAACAATCCGAACAATATCGCGTCCGGCTTTACTATTACAAAGTGCGCCATAAAATAAAAGCCGGCATTAGAAAATCAGCCTAGAGATTACAGGGAAAAATAAATCAGCGTCCCACGCGACCTAGCCCAACGGACACACAGAGAGAAAAAAAAATTGTTGCAAGAAAAAAAAGCCACGAACGAACGCGAATACACCCGAGGGGAACGAACTGCAAAAAACAAGACGAAAAGGAGTGCGCGCGCACATGTGCGTTCGGCCATTTTTTTCTCCCCGTCCCGCTCCAGCGCCAAAAATGCGCACGGGTCGGGCGCGTGCGAGCGAGACGGGGGAAAAGAAAGCGCGAAAGAGTTGTCGGACCAGAAGTTCCGTCCGTTGGCGCTCGGGGCGCTGCAGTCGCGGAAATTTCTTCCTGTTTAGACGTATATTGCTTTCAATTTTAGTCCGTTTATTATTCGCTCATTTTAGTTATTTGCGAGATTAACAGAATACGTTCTACTCGTAATAGTGCAAATAATTGACGTTTAAATGTGTTGTTTGCCGTAAAAACCATTCATAGCGCTATTCAAATATGGAATAACGAGAAATACGAACAGGACACTAAATGCCTGTTATACCGTTTGATAAATTGCCAGATACCAAGCTTGCTGTTAAAACTTTATCTAGAAAAATATTTGTCGAATAAAAAACTATGAGTCTATGCGATTTAATGTATCCCTACTGTAGCAATTATGAAAAAAAAAACTGGGCAAGCGTGAGTCACACTCGGACACTAAGGGTTCCGTACCATCGCGTAATACTTTAGCAAAGTTGCCGCATTTTTTTTGTGATGTACTACAAATTTACGGTTTTCGGAGTTTTTCCTAAACTCGCACTTTAAGATATAGCTTCTTGCCCACTTGCTTCTTTCTAGGTCTACGAGAATGTCCCTATAGGTCTTGATTTTCTTTACAAATACACTAGTGTGGTAAATGCGACATAAATGATCATATCTTTTGATTGCGTGTACTTAGAGAGCTGATTTTTACACAGGTTTAGGGGATCATAGACCTCAGTATTTTGTATTTATTTCAACATTATAGCTTTACGAGTTTCTAAGAAAAAAGGTTTTTACAAACAGACAGACCGACCGACAAAGAAACATTGTTGCAGCAACAAATTTACAGTTTTCGGATTATTTCCTTTACTTGTGCAACAAGATATAGCTTCTTGCCAAATTTCATAATTCTAGGTCAACGAGAAGTACTCTATAGGTTTTGGTTTCCTTTGCTGCGTGTGGTTTTATTCAAATAATTTAAGGTACGTATACTCCTTTACATAAACTATAATTGTGCCAAATTTCATACTCCTCCAACCGCTTAATTTTTCGTAAAATCGTACCTACCGATAGTTTTCGCCTCACGTAATATATAAAGATTATGATTTTAATCCCCACTGATACTGCTGCCCGAGGCGGGTGCCCCGAATTTTCTCTTCTCCCCCTCTCGTTCCGGGGTTCCCTAAACGTTACCAAATCAAACAAATACTGTTATCTTCGAATTGCCCTCTGGAGTTGATGCTACAGTTTTTACATTTTGCTGTCTATTTATTGAGGTATAACTATTTTACTTAGTTCATTAATTAGGGTCTCGTGCAAAAAACCACTAAATTTTTAAATGACGTGAACAACGTTGCTCGCTGGCAGCGGGTAGCCTTATAAACAATTACAACTTTTATTTCCGTCTCCCGGAATCCGTATAAATTTAATTAGAAGTGGCTACAAAAGTCCCGCAGGATTCATTGCAATTTCTCCCGGATTAGTTATGTCGTTCGGTGTAATACCCGGGTATTGCCCGGGTCTGCAGGCGCTCGAAACATTATAGTCTTCCACGAACGGCCGCCATCTTATCGGTTAGCAATCACAGATTACGGCTTCGGATTACTCTCGATTTAGATGTGATTGGACTGAGTTAATAAGGATAAACGTGCAGTATTACTTTATTAGATACGCATGTCAAAATAAATATTTAATCACAAACCCTAGTTCTACCAATAAATATCTTATTTGATCCCTCGAAAACTTAATTCAATACACTTCATGACACACGAATTGAATAATTTTAATTTTGTATACTCGACTGAGTAACTCCAATTACACATAAGACTATATTATTACTGACATTCTATAGTTACTAATTAAAATAAAAACAAATATTGACTTTTAAAGGGTTTACTAAACAGTCAAATTGAATAGATAATTTTTGAACTGATTATTTATTATATATTAACTATATCCTATTCATTTCCTCTTGAGACAAAAGGTAAACAAGCAATAAAAAAAGGTTATTTTATGTGTCATCATCGTACAGTTAGGCAAAAAATTAATGGGCTAGAATTTATAAATATTCTAATGATTCCAATAAATAAAAATTAAGTTATTAATATATTAATTGGATTTTTTTTTTAAATTCTTGTTTTAATTTATATGAATATTTTAAATAATCCGATAAAAGTAGTGTCTTATAAAGAACCTAAAATTGCTAAGGTGCTTAAACTTTGTATTCTATGTCAACTTGTCAATACGAGTGTGCAAGTTCTTTAGTATTTGCGTTATATCTTGTTATTTCATGGTTAAATTTGTTGTTAGATGTTGTGTTATGTTTTTTTGTGTATTTGTTTTATTTTGCTGTTAGCGAACAGTCAAAATGAGTGACAAACCTAAACTAAGCGTTGGGAAACACTGTTCTGTTTGTTTACCTTTTGTCTTAAGAATAAATGAATAGGGTATAGGTTTATTGCAAAGACTAAGGTTTGTCTTGTAAAATATATATTTTGTTGAGGAACTTTCTGACGGGGCCACGTCTTATTCAATTCATTTTGTGGAAAGAAAATTTCTATACAGTTTGTCGAGTCTATCCCCGCATACACTCGAGGCAATATTTCACGCGCCCCAAGAAAACCGGGTACATTCACACAATCGCAGATTTCCCCGGGGCTTGGAAGTCGTTGCTGGGAATTGGTGACAATATTCCAGTAGTTGATTCGCTCTCTTGATGTATTTGTGTTATTAGCTAGGAATACGTTTGGGTGTTTAAATTTAAAGATTTTACTTTGTCTGCTTATTTATTTCTTACCATAATAAATGGTAGGTATATAACTATATAGATTTCGATAAAAATAAATGTATGTCGTATAAATAGGTTATTATATTTAATCTATAAATTAATTTCAAACAAAGAAAATGTTAGCAGTTATCCGGACCACCCCTAACACAAAGTTTTTCAAAATAATAGAGGCCCTAAAAAGAAAATATGCCCAAGTCATGCGAAATAACAAGCGAGATTGTCTAAAGCGAAACTCAGAGTTAATTTAAAAACAATTAGGGGAGTAGAAAAGTTTTCAATTGTCTTCAAGTTTTAAAAAGCCCTAAAAGAGATTTTGGCGTAGTTTTGATTGGACCACCGAAGCCTTTTTACGAGGACAATAAAGTAGCCGTAATAACGCTCTACTCAATCGTAAAAACGGATGAGACTGTTATCCTTCAAAGCCTTCCTAACTGTAAAAAAGAACGAGGATTGGTGATTATATTAATTTATCTATACTAATATATAAATCTGAGGAGTTTGTTTGTTTGTTTGAACGTACTAATCTTCGGAACTACTGGTCTAATTTGAAAAATTCTTTCAACGTTAGATAGCCCATTTATCGAGGAAGGCTATAGGCTATATACCATCACGCTAAGACTCCATTTAGGAGATGACGTCACAAAGGATCTGTTCGACAAGATCTTTGAAGGTGCCCGCGACAAGGCGTCAAGGCCTCTGCTCGGTTTAGTTCTAAGCGTTTTGGGGCTATACCGGAAGACGTGACTTCGTATTCGGTTCGTTGACCTTGCGATGTTCTCTCCAGCATGGCTAACGAAACTGGTGAAGGTGGTGGAGCGCCATTCAAAGCGGCTGCTGTATCTGGAGTTGGCGACACTCTTGGCGCGCGAAAACTCTTTCGCATGAAATCCTCGCGAGTTAATTTCCTCTCCATTTTAGATTGTGGTCATTATAGTCCAAAAGTGATATATTTCACTGCATAGAATCGGGCCGCTCATTCGATTGTTTATCTTTAGAATTGTCACACACTGTATCACGATACACTATATTTATCTAAGAGTTCCATAGCGATGATATAAATCTGAAATATCGATAGGACCAATTGCTTTGAATTCAACGGAGTGACACGATTTAATACTCAGTACAGAAACGGATAGCTGATAAGAATATGATTTAATATCTTATCCTTATCATCTATCTGTTATTATAAACTGGTACAAAAACGTGACCGCCTTGATGTTTCTATTACAAATAATGAATGACGATAAAAACGACTCCTACCCAAAAATCGTTTGTGATTAAATGAGCCTCAGAGATAACGGACAACAATAGTTTTTAAATTCTATCAAGCCTAACATCGACAAAAAGTAATTTGCGCTAATAGAAGCTAAAGACAAGACATATCCCTATCAGGGCTAGAGGCCAATAAACTGAAGTAGTCTGCAAAAGTTCTAAACGACCTGCATATAAATTGCATCAGCATCAAAAACATAAAAAAAGAAAAGGAAACGATAAAACGATAAAGATAGAAAAAAGGGGAAATCAAAAATTACAAATATTTGTAAAAAAGCTGACGGTTGTGATGGAATAATTCTAAATGTAAACTGAATGTTGTAAAAAAGTTATAGCTATAAAATGTAGAAATCATGAGAAACATAGAAATGGGAGACCGAATAATATAAGCTTGTAACATAATAAGATTTAATCATCATTATATGACATAAATCTATAATTTTGCAAGAGATTATCTATGCAATAGATAAGGATCTAGTGACCTAAAAGGAATTTCACTCTACACGCATGTTAAGATTGTTGCAAATATTTGAGCAACAAGTGAGCAAAGTTGTTTTTTTGCTACCGGTGCAGATTTTGAGTCCTGAGCTAGCGAGAGATTCGAAGGCACGAAATGAAGAAAATTTTGCTCTCGAGTAGTACAGATTACTTTTCACTTCAGCAGCGAGAACATATAATAAGTATTACTTAAAAGATAACACAATGAACAAGAATAGATAGAAATGACGTTTATATTCATTATTAATCAAAATAATGCTGACTATTACAAAATGTTATGTGGGCAATAATTTTACAAATTTAAAGTATTAAATATTACACTACCAATTTAACAATGAAATTTTATTCCCGCTATTTTTTAAGGTGCGTTCAGAAACAGCCTCCGTGATTAAACTTGCATGTTTGAGCTGCTAAAGTGAAAAAGTTTTTAATACTGTTATAGTCTTAGAAATGAGAGACTAGTCTTAGAATAAACACTAAATATATAGGAAGAAAAAAAGAAGACTTCCGCAGCCAGTTATCCATGCGAGAAAGTAGCGAGCCGCATCTGAAAATAAAGAGACAAACAATATTGTTAGTGAGAAACAATAAGGGTAATCTTTCACCGTACCCAGAGCAGCACACAAAGCTGTTGCAGCAGCACTCCTGGAATAGATACCACCGACACCACAACGGAACGACGGACGAACACAAAGCGAAACAAACAATACTTGACAATTCTGACGAACATATGCGATGACACGATTAGGATTGTGTGTATTTTAACTATTACATAAAGGTAGGTAAGGAACGAAAATAGTGCAATTTTTTTTATTAACACTTCAGCCCTGTGTTGAAGTTTATGAATGTTTTAGTAGAGTTTTTTTGTCTATTCTTATGAGGCTAACCTTAAGGCCTTAATTGTATCACTGGAATGGAAAGTGGTGGGCACACTATGGATTGAACACACACTTCTAGGGATTATGTTGGATAACAGCCTATCATGGAAATTGCATGTTGATAAAATTAGGAAAAAAATTAACCAATATGCTTATGTTTTACGACGGTTGTCAATTACTGTAAATGAAAAGACCGCGTTAATGGCATATCATGCATTCGTTGCTTCTGTTCTCAGATATGGACTCGTATTATGGGGAAACTCTGTGGACATTAAGTATCTTTTTATTGGCCAAAAAAAATGTATTAGGGCTGTGTGTACAGCGAGCCCTTTTGACTCATGTCGCCCACTTTTTAATAAATTGAGAGTTCTTTCACTCCCGTGCTTATACATATACGAAGTCAGCCTATTTGTTCGGAATAATATGGCTCTAAGCTACCTCCCTACCAATTTTCAGCCAAATCTGTTCTGCCGTTCTTGAGTTATAAGTGGTGTAACTAACACTTTCTTTTATATATATAAGATATACGTAGCATAAAGGTATCGTTGGTTTCAGCTTTCAGTTTTATATATTAGTATAGATAAAAGCTAAAGTTCAACTGACATGAAATCTCGAAAGCTGCGTGACGTAAAAAGATAAATTCTGCAAGGAAGTAGTTAGTTAGTAGTAGTAGATATCTGTTGAGAACAGATTTTTTGATAGGGCCACATTAAAGATGTCTGAGGTGGCGGTAATTTTAGGCGTACGAAGCCGCGGGAAACGTCTAGTTATTCTATATGTTTCATTATTTGATGTATAACAAGCTTTATAACAAAAACTTGTAATAGTAAAAGTTCACATTAAAATATTACAAATCTCTTTATAACGAATTGTATTATTTATAAAATAAAAATGCGTGATCTTTAACTCGTGTCCTAATTGGAAAAGTACCCAAAAGGCATACAATTCTTAAGGTATATACATATGGTTGTTTAATACTTTTAATTTTCTTAGAGATAGCATACAACAAGACTAGAAATCTCTACTAATATATAAAACTGAAGAGTTTGTTTGTGTGTTTGTATCAACGAACGAATCTCAGGAACTACTGGTCCGATTTAAAAAATATTTCAGTGTTAGATAGCCCATTTATCGAGGAAGGCTATAGGCTATATATGAACGCACTAAAATGTTTCACCTAATTTTACGTGGAAAAAGTCACGGGTGATAACCAGTTTATAATAATAACTAGTGAGTATAAAATCTCTGTAATGCACTTTATATCTGACTTTATAAAGATTTTATACTTTCTAACTTAATGGAAAATAAAGATCTTTAAACCTAACCTAACTTAAATTGGAATTGGGCAGTCATAAATTTCATTACACATGTTCAGGGTTCACGGAAGCACGGCCATCTATACTTTTAAAGTCGTGGATTGGCACACGAGTCACGTTGCATGGGACAGCCGCCGGGTGGCGAGATGGTCCGGAATTGTCCTATTGTAACACGTACATCAACCACGGATAACCTCGACTGGAACGATTCTTTCGTGTCAACGACAGCTATTGTACTAAACTTTCATCTATAGAGTTGGTCACTAGGTTATAAGAGGTTTTATTTTCGCAATAAAATCTTAATACTTTTTGAAAAGCTGGATTTTATTGAAAGGGATATAGACAGGCGATCACCATCGTCCATAGACAGCTATTCAATGAGAACCATCTAGACGCGTTGCCAGTTAGTGAGACTGTTCTTTCGCGAAAGAAAACTTGGACCTTCAAGAAGAATGTGTTTTTCTCTTGAAGGTCCCAAAGTCCGTAAGCCTGAGGCGGATTAGCTTGTAATAAAAAGGATTTTCTTTAATATTTGATCACTTTGTATTTAACATTTCATTTTTAAAACCACCATCAGAACAATCACACCTTACAAGGGCTTCAAATTAAATTTGCAATTCAAATACAGAATATCGGAAATCTTCGGAAGGATCTTTCTTTAGAACGTTTTACTCATTTCACCTAATAAAATTCACAATTTCTGCGACACGAGTCGCGTCTTTCTCAATGCTGTGAATAAAATTATCGTTTACCAAAATCTAATATTTATAAAGAATTCCCTCAGTTGCCCTCAATCTCAGTTTAGCGCCAAACGAATAGCAATCGGAAAAAGTTAATTCCAATAAACGATTTCTCCAATAAGGCTTATGGAATTATAGATTATAAACGAAAATACTCAGCAGCCTATGGCCATGGCTTTAATTATCTCGGAAGAAGATTGTTTCCTCAATTTTAAATTATTAAGAAAATACATGAAGCTAGTGCTAAAAGTTTAAATTACTAGACAAGTGTTGAACATGTATTCCTTAAACCCTTTGACTTTAATTATAAAACAAAATAAATCAAACCGAATAATGCAATTATTTCTAAAAAAGTATACACTCCTTTTGTTCATGTCTTACGTCTTCTTCTTCTTTGATTTTTTGATTTTAAGGCATCTATATCTGAAGATAACAGAAATCAGTCCTAGGTTCTACGAAGGGTTTTAATAGTTAAACCTTTGAACAACCTGTGAATATTTTAGTTATAGCATAGCTCGCTGCGAATAAATAATCTAATTTGTTAAAACTCAGGCCCAATATTAAGAAAAGTTTCCATCGGGATTAATAAACAAACAACATAATTCAGTAGCGTTGGTTTGCTCCTCAGTAATTTGTTTCAATTAACCGAGCGATGCGAACTCGACGGATTCCCCAAATTGTTTTCCTTTCACGAAGGTGAGACGTTGACAAATGGCCGAATTATACGTTCATCTCACTATACGTTAAGAATATAGATGTCAAATAGTAAGCATTTCCTTTGGAACGAAATATCTTAACCCCCAAGTTATAATCCGCGCGGAGTAAATGGAAGCACGAACCTTCATTTGACGTTTCGTTTCCTAATAGCGAAATTGATGGGCACTAAATGTGTAAGCTGCCGATGAACGGTGAATGGATGGTGGACGAGTGGCGAACGGCTAATGGACGTGTGGTGGGCGGGTGATGGACGGTTGGCGGACGTGTGGTGGACGGGTGGTGGACGGGTGGTGGACGATACATCTACCGATAACAGACCCGACTGGAAAAATATCCCTGGCCTATAGAAAACAGCCGAACAATATTATTTGAGTATATGATACGCCCGCTGGTGAGTTCAGAGGTGAAAGGCGAGTGGAATGCGACGACTATACAAAATAAGGAGACGTAGGCCAAAATGAGTCTGTTACTGAGACATCATGGTTGAGTGTGAGAAGTGTTCCTAAAGCGCTCTTATTATGCCGAGGAGTTTGGACCCTGGTTTTAAATGGGTATTCTGGCATTAACCGGCGAGACTCACACTTTCAAGCGAGACCGTTTCTCGTACACGAGTTCAATCTCAGCTGAGGTGTTTAAAGCATTCTCCAGGAGAATAAAAGAAAAAAGCCTGAAATGTTATATTCCTTTTTATTTAAATTATATAATTAACAAGATCATAATGATACAAACGAGCATTATTCGATGATGTATCGTCAATTTGGGTTCGACAGATCCGGAGACCTTGGTATTAGTGGCGAGTTGGAGAGCAGGAATGGGGGCCTCGGGGCTTGAGGGGGGCTTGGCTCGAACAGTCCTGGCAGGATCTGGTGTAGAGACGCGGGGCAGAGGCCCCTCCTCGCCGTACTCCGCCACGTTGTCGCCATACTCGCCCGCCTTCAAGCCCATGCGTGAAGTTTGGGACGGAAGCGCCTACGAGTTCGCGTGCATCATATTTACGTTGCAGTAGTGTCTTTTTGACGTGATAACATCTTATAAATCGACGAAAGCCGGCTGCACGCACGAAAAAGTGTCACGATCCGCCTAAACCGGGCGTGTAAGCGAGAACGCGGAACAAGTGTTAGAGAGGCACGAATGGTCTACACGCTTGGCGTTATCACGTTAAATTATCGTCCGTAAACCGACTTTACAGAAAATCAATGTTTTTTTAAAAGATACGGATTGATGTGAAACATATAGTTACACTTTTGGGGCACAACAAACGCTACTTTGGCAGGAAGGTATATAATAGTTACATCCGCTAAGAAATGATTTTTCGATAAGGAGGGATTCAAAATAAGGAGGTCTAAGGACAAATTGAATTTTTGGCGAACGAAGTCGCGAGAAACAGCTAGTTTGATATAAAAGACAGTTGTTGGCTATTCCTTTATTTACTATCCTTTTCTTTCAACCATATATGTTTCTGTAACTTGATTGTTTCACATCTGTGTCAAATGATTTATTATTTCTATTTATTTCACATTACCTTTTCGAATATATTGTGGCTAATTATTGCCAAAGACGCTTTAATATAATGCATACGAACTCGTATAATAATTACACAGTCAAGTTATTGGGCGAACGAAGCGAGCCTTATCCCATATTTCCCCACTCTATCGCACAACCTGAGCAGAGTTGTGGACTTGTGGATCTAGAGACACTTAAAAAGCTATCGCGCGTATAGATTTGTGCTTTAACATAGCAATTTAACATCATAACTAGATGTATTATTTGTCAAAATTTTTAATAACTCTCATCAGAAAAATCAAAACACTTCCGTTTTAAATATACACATTATTCTGATAATCCTATCAAAACGTAAACTTGCAAGGTGTGTCGATTTTTCTGATGAGAAGTATATAAATACATATATCTTCGCTATTATATGGTTTTTTTCTAGTACTATTATCTGCCAGACAGTTAACAGAAAAAGTGTAGAGTTAAAACCCTTTACACGGGCACTTTAGAAACAGGAACTTTTCCCCCAATGCAATTAAATTTCCGCGTGAACATACTTGCTAGTTACAAAAGCATTTCAAAGCGTACCTTAAAATCGGGGCGGTTCGGTTCAAATTCAACTGAACCGGGGCGTGGTGACGGCGGTCCTTCGTCGACAAGGAATTGTAGTGTAGTGCGCGCGGGTGTGGCCACGGTGCGACGCGAAGCGGTCGAGTGAGGGATTGCCACAGCTGGTGTGGTTTGTGACAAGACCTCACTAGGTAAGGGCGACGAACTGGTCCAGTCATCAATAGTCGTGTTTGACTTATCTATAAACCGATACAAACCGAATACAATATACATGTTGGCCAATAATTCGTTAGCAAAAAATCGTATAGAAAAAAGCCATCAGCGAAGAAATGTTTGCGATCTCACCGTCTCTTTGCCGATGAGAAATCGAAAAATCGAAACGGCGATTTAGATGATATAATTTATAAAGACAAATATGGGTCACCCATCTATCACCCGGTCGCAGCAAGAGCAATATAACCTAGCGATTGACTCAAACGCCGACCACCGATTAGGCCACCTTTAAAAGTTCTAAATAAAAGTCTGCGACAGCATATGTCTATCTTTTAAGGTTGGCTCAGTATAACCTTTTTTATACTAATCAAATTTGTTCTAAAATAACACATTATTTGTGAAGGTCTTTCTATAAACATAATATGAATCCTCAACCAAAAACAAAAACTAGTATAATATATAAACCAATCCTAGATCCGCATCTTCGACCACAGCGCTCGCATATGAGGCTTACTGACTTTCATTGTTACAAATGGACGGTTCAATTTCATTTATTTATTTCCTGTATATAACATTAATTCCAACTAATCTTACTTATTTCGTATTCGCGCTTCATTGCACGTAATAATACCGGCTTAATTCAGTCAATGCAAATTTATTCACTACCTAAATGCTATAATTATTGTGTACCTAGTTTGTAATTATACAGCCATGTTAGTTTCATTGTGATCTATTATCTTCAGTCTGTATAAAGAAACTAACAGTGGTAAATACTAACAGAAATGACAAACCCAAAGGTCTTATAGAAGATTTCTTCAAGAACGTACCCATTCCTCAAAGGCGGGAAACGCATCTGCGAGCGTTCCGGTGTTGCAGATGTCCATGGGCGTCAATCAGAAGAACTGTATACCCGTTTGCCCCGTGTTATATATTACAAAATAAAACAAACTAGTAGTCCAGAATATCCAAACATTGTACACAGACACACACATGCACATTGCACACACACACCCCCACACTTAGTTATCGAAATTAGGTGTTCAAATTTTGTGATTATAATATGTTCTGTGTGACGTACATGCTCTGATACACAAAAATTTTTAGATATTAAAAAAACTGATTCTGATAGTCCGGTGTTACCTACTGGGTCCAAATGTGAATATAAAGCACACAGAAACGGACTTAAGAGTAAAGAAGTTTCATCAAAATGGACCCTGCCGTTTTGGCGTTCACATAAACACATCGTTGTTAATGTGTGTTATAGAGGTGTTTGATAAATTTTGCATAAATTGCTATTATTATTTCTTCAGAATATTATTTTCACAAACAAGTGGTAAACGGGCAAGCGGTTTACCTAAGCGACTACCGACGCCCATGGATAATCGCAACACCAGAGGATCCGCATATGCTTTACCGGCCTTTGAGCAATGTGCCTGCTCTTTTCTTGAAGGTCCCTAAGTCGTATCTTTTAACTAATATCCCCTGTCGTCTCCGCGCGACTCTAAAAGTGGAACTTCCTCGGTTCATGTTTACGGTCTAAGTTATAACCTCGCATCGCATCGTCGTGAAATTTGGGACATTCAAGGAACTTGCTCCATGTTAGATTTTATCATTATTAACTGAGACTATGGAGTCGTATGTTAGCAATAATATTGGAATTTGATTTGCCTTAGCGTAGATAGCTTACTAATACCTAACATAGAAATGTTATTCCACTTATTAACACTTTTAAACTTTGTACGACCATTTTTTTTTAAACTGTCATCCTAGTTGTCACTTGTTTCGTGCAAATAAAGAAATATTTATTTTATCTCATTTTTCTAGAACTGGTGCTGAGTTGTACCTTTAATTTTTCGTAAAGTCTATATCCTGATGATGCTTCGGTGTCGAAGCGAAAAGTGCCTTGAGGCACATCGGAAAGTCAGTGTAGTGTTGTGCTTTGGTGGCGGATTCGGTGGTGTAGCTTTTGGGTTGCAGCATTACACCGATTTTGCCTCGTATTCATTCGCGGATTAAAGCAGTTTAGTTTCTCATGCCTGTAATTTTTGCTTTATATCTCTATCTCTATGCTTTATTCACAAACTATTATGAATGTTTTATTAGTTGTGTTAGTTTGACGAAGTTTTATTGATGAGATAGGTACCTCCTTCACCTTTGTAAGATACTTGCAATCAAGTTGTGTGACTCCTTAAAACTAACTTCGCCCGTTATTTCCTGGCGATACTGAAAGTGAAACTCTCTTAGTTAACTTTATGGTTTAAGTTATACCCTCGTATCGCCGCCAAATTTGGGAGTTTCGTAACCGGGCTAACTCTGCGGAAGTCACTTGCAGCTAGATGTTATCCTAATTAACTGAGACTATAATATATGTAAACTTACCTACATGTTCTTAATCCAAGTATCATTTTCGTGTTGAAACTTAAAGTATTTTCAGATTTACAGCAAGCATTAAAAAAATAATTACAAAAATAACACGAATTCAATAGTGAGACAAAGGCTCAAACAATCAGTGTGGTAAGGGTTTTAGAGTGAGGAAAAACCTTAATACTCTTGCCGGCAAAAGCTATTTTTGGTGATAGAATAAGAACCAATTATGTTATAGGACACAAAATCACCTCCATTAGGTATAAACACTTTGAATTAAAATGCCCCGATCATAATATTACATTTAATTAGAGGTAGCGCCATGCTTGTAGCCGAATTGGGCCGGCGCGTCCGGGTACCAGTACCTCTTTCTCACTGTACTTGCACGCTATTATTTAAATATTATAAATATAATACAATGTATCTATACTTAAGTATCGAATACTTGTAATTCCTTATTAATTAAATCTTATATCTCTTTCAAATAAGCTAGAACGTTATGTCTATTATTATGGAGGCGACGTATTCACGCAAGTTATTCGATGCTACCTATCTATCCATTGGTACTATCTAGGACGCCTTTTATTGACAAAACAAGTAACACAATCCTCAACTGGACTTTGATTATTCAAATGACAATCCTTCCATGTAGCTAAGTTTTGTTTCTTACAGAGCTTTTCGTTATAAGCAATAAATGGTGTGAGCGGCCGTAATATTGCATAGTCACAATACACCCTGCGTTTATATTATAAAAAACTCTAGTACCATTAGCTTGCAGCTAGTCTTGTCAACATTTCGTAGTCTCGAAATAAGTACGCCAGCGAGATTGCAACACGCGGTTCTCGTTGAGATCTTAAGAGCGTTTCGGCTCTGTAAACCTACTTCGAGAGTCGTTTTACAATATATTTGTGAATATAATTTTCATGTAAATCTAACGCTAACGCGAGGGTGGTCGTGGCCTACTTGTTGGGAATGTTGAACTGCGTGTTGCATATTGTTAGTTTGCCAGTTAATTTGGTTAACGACATTTCTCACATTTTCTAGCCATATAGCGAAATGTTAAAAACAAAAGTAAAGCTAGCGGCGATTTTGCATACGAAAAGCAAGGTTACTAAAGCAAGGCAACTAAATTAAGTAAAGACTTAATTTAGTGTCAAAGAAAAAGTTCTTTTGGTTAGATTATAACATAATAGTACAGGACGGTTATCCTCTCTGCCAGTTATAGCTGTTTGATACGATTGAATATTACTATTAGTAAGAATTAATCGTTTTTTCTCTACTATATTTCCAATAGCACAAAGGCATCTCTAGCCAATACAAATCTGATGCATTGTTAATAACGAGTCTTTAAATCATATTATATGTGCCATAATATCATTTGCTGTAAAGATGTTTTGTACTCGCCACTAATCGACCCCGCATATATAAAAATATTTTATCTTCAACATAACTTATATTTCTTAATCTTTACAAGGCATGGATGTTAGTTTAATCATTATATACAATTTTTTTCCAAAAAAATTTAGTATAACAGATCTTCATGTGAGCTTTACCCCATGTTTGTTAAAATAATATCAAGGAAGGAAAAAGCAAACAGTACAGTAACAATGTTTGTATATTACATAAATACGTTTAATAATGAGTCGTCTTATGTACTATCAATTACTACCCATCCATTGAAAACAGATGAATATATATGTATAACACCATATACGTGCAAATACAAGTACACATTATGTATATTAGCAACAATAGCCATCTATTCAAGACTTTTACGACTTAGCATTTTTTCAATAATAAATTGCAACTATAAGGTTTGATTAACTTCAACACGTATTTTCATTCCGTTTATTTTTTAGTATTTACATCTTTCTATTAAGAATATATCTTGTTCGATTTAAAAACTCTCTTATAAGATCGTCAAATATTTCATGTCATATTAGACATTCTCTTCGTGTTCATACTTTTCAATTGGAACTTTTTTTTAAAATAAACACATGCAATAATTAAGTTAATAAATATATTATTCTCAATGTGTGTCTTGTATGCGTATATTTCGATCGATCTATAGTTGAACTAGGGCACTTTATCGGAATAATATATATTTAATTGCACGGAATATATTTTATTCCTGCTAGGCAATAGACCTAAAGGAAAAAGACGTATTAATATCGTTGTGGGCTAATTAGAAGGCATTGCGGTTGGCGATTGTTTGTAATAAATGCTTAGATTATTTTTGTGTAAACATTTGTGTAATTGGGGAAACGGGGCTCGGCGGGACGAGTAATTAAATCTGAGACACGTGTAATACCCAAGTACGGCATATTATTTACGATTTAAAACAGCTAAAGAGGTTAAAATAATACATTTTACCTTAATTCCTAGATTAAACGTAATCATAAGATATAAATATACATATATAAAGGGTAATATGACACACGGACGTCTGTTTGTAAGGAAGACAATTTTATATCTATAACACATAGGTAACAACCGCCTATTATACAGAATTTTGTAAAAATGTATAAATACATACACATAGATAATAAGCCCAGACATGAGGCGGAACCCACAACCTCTTGAGCAGAACCAAGGGTCACTGCCAACTAAGCGAACATCTATATATCTATATGCTTTGAAAAATATATATAATACACCCTCAGATTTGAGGCAGGAATCGAATCCACGACCCCCGGAGCGGAAGGCAGGGCCACTGCCCACTACGCCAACGGGCCAGTCTAATTTGAAATTTTTGATAAGTCAAACTTTTGTAACAAAATGATCTTGTTATATCATTTCATAATCTCGAATATTGCGTTATACATTTAACATTATGCTTGATAGATATCGATATAAATATGATTGAAATATTGCCATTGTGAATTTGATGAATGTAAATGATTAAATGATTTCGTCATTCAATTAAGCTCTCCAATACTGTGTCGTGTAGAAGTTAATGGATTTATGGATATGGGTATGTGCATCTCATAAATCTGTTTCCGAAATTAAAGTATGTATATCTTAGACGATTTTGGTGGGACTGTGGAGGCAGAACGTTTCTATATTTAGAACTTTCTTTCAGCAATATATATATATTTGGGCAAGAGCGTGTCAGTCTCGCGCACAAAAGGTTCCGTATCATGTAATACTTTACAAGGTCATTTGAAGATTTATGCTTTTTATAAGATCTGTTTAATTGGACAAAGTCACTCAATTTTTTTCACAAATTTACGGTTCTCGGAATTTTGAGTACTTATACTTGCACTTCAACACTTCAAGATATAGGTTCTTGCCAAATTTCATGATTTTGATTCAATGTTAAGTACCTTATAGGTTTTGTTTTCCTTTGCGAATATACTAGTATGGAAAATGTGACATAAACCGCGTACACTTGAGGGTTGATTTTTTTCACAGCTTCAAGGGACCGTAAATCTCAGTATTTTCAATTTCAACTTTGTAGTTCTACTTATTGATAAAACGGGTCTTGACAGACAGATGTACAACGAAGTGATCCTATAAGGTTTTCTTTTGGAGGTACGGAACCCTAAAAATTGATTCACGGATAAAGAACAGCGAATTCATTTCAACTTTATCGTAGTAAAAAGAGTCTTGATAGACAAACGGAAAACGAAGTGATCCTGTAGGGGTTTTTTCCTTTGGATGTACGGAACCCTAAAAAACGATTCTCGGATAAAGAACAGCGAAGCTATCGAGCAGAAATAACGATACAGTCGATTTTACGTAAACTTGCTCTCTGTATAGTAGAGACCATTGTCACATAATCGCGTAAGTAAATGTTAAACACGGCAATTACTGAAATAAAACATGATGCGATAAAACAATTGATAAAGCAAGTTAAGAGCAAAGTCAGATTTACATAACTTCGAGATAACGATTCATTTAAACAACACCAGAATATGATCACAAGTGACATTTGTAATACGTGTAAGTACGAGATAAAGACGAAACAAACATGAAAGATAAACCTCAAATGACATCCACACCTCCCGTTACCCCATCTATTTATGTTCCAAGAATAAACAAAAAATAAAAAAGAAGTCCGAAGAAAAAGAAACTAGAGCTGAAGAAGAATAATGAAATCGAAGAAGATGATAAAATAGAAATGAAGAAGATAATAAAACAACAATGGCACGAGCCGTCAGCCCGTAGAGTATACAATGACAATAATAAGGCTTATACAGGGCCGGCCCTACCATAGAGCAAACGGAGCGGCCACTCCAAACGCCGAGTCGCATGTGACGCCTCAGCTACGGGCGACTCTAAATACCCAATTACTTTAAATATATTTTATATTAAAAAATATCAACAGGGCAAGTAAGGGATCTACGCTCTATCCTAAAAGTTGTCTCGGGCCGGCACTGTATTCATACATTACATAGACTACGCTTCGTAAAATCCACTCCACATTTATGTGCAATAATGTTCGCTTTTATTATGCTGGAGCCAGGTATAGCTTCATTTCAATGATCATGTAATGGGCATGGGACTTTGTGTAGAGCTGCGGATGGTTTTGTAGTACTTTGTAGTCTTCAGAGACAAAAATGTGCAAATACTTTGAGCTATGTCTGGCTCCGGTATAATAAACTCCCAAATGATATTCGAGAGGAGTCCTTAAATAAATTTAAAACCCTTATTAAACGTTAGCTCATTCGAAAATTCTATTATATGTAAAGGATTTATTATTTGAATGATGAAACAATTAAGAATAAATTATGATTGTGAAATGGTGATAACAAAAAAATTACTCGACTGAGTTTGTTGCGGGCTCTCCTCAGTGCAGGGTGCGTTGAAAACCGTACATCATCACCAAATTACATAATAATGAATAAAAAATATATAATAATACGATGATATAAAATCTATAATGAAGGAAGCCCCATTTTCAGCTTTGGTCTTCCCCGGGCTGATATGATTATGTCATATATACTTAAAGAAAATGAATGCCACTAAAATCGCGGGAAAAAGCTAGATAATTAAAATACCTAAGCTCAAACCATATCGTGTCTACAAATACAAGAACTATTTATACCATTTCTAAAAGTAAACATCTTCACTTGTTTTGCCTGAACTCCTCAAAGCCAACGATAAGATGTCGTGCTTAAAGCGGACATCGAATTATCAGGAGATGTTAACCACGCATGCGAATCACGCGTGATCTCTACTTATTTTTAAACATAGATGGAATAATTCATGTTTATACGGATCTTGTATGAGATTACCAATATATTTCCAATGAATAACACTATCAGGTTGACCTACCGCATATCATATAGCAGGGTCAACTTGTGAAGTAACATTATTAATATTTGCGACACGTTAGACTTTCCCTATATAAATGTTTCCTCGGAAAATCTTAACCATTAGCGTGGCATGAGTAATGCAAGAAAGTCTATAACGAATTATCGTACACATTTCATATAAATATATAAAAGTTTATTAATAAATATAGCTGACGACGAACATGTGTTTATCAACGAATTATGTTTTTAATCCCTGTAAGTAATCATTATTAAGAATTTTCTTTTAATTTTTTTTTCTTTGAATTATTTCGATATTTAATACGCTCAACTTAAAAACTCTCGCTCTCAATTAAAAGAGTTAAAAAAAAAAATCTTTCAAAAAGATTATTATTTCGCGATTGTGTCGTTTTATTACGCAAATCCTATGATCACCTTCCAGCTTCGTTATTAGACCCTGGATACCATATAAAGACAAAGTGCGAATCACACGAGCCCAAACTTGATGCCTGCCTGTCGTTTTATCATAGGGTTCCTATGACCACCGTCCATGCTCCATATGTTTGAAAGATTTGCGCTCATTCGGTTGAAGATATCGGCTCCAAAATTGAGTTGTAAAATTCCACCCGAACAAACATGCGTTGCAATTTAAATAGAAGCTTTTAAAACCCAGAAACCTCTACCTATTATATTCTATACTAATATATAAAGCTGAAGAGTTTGTTTGCTTGAACGCGCTAATCTGGAAGTACTGGTCCAATTTGAAAAATTCTTTCCGTGTTAGATAGCTCATTAATCGAGGACATCTCCGGCTATATGTAATCACGCTAAAATTGAATCTATTGTTTTTACCTAATTTTACGCGGATGGAGTCGCGGGCACATCTAGTCAATTATATACGTATATGATTTGATAGTAAACATCTCTAGTTAATGAATGTGAAACTTGTACTAACCAATATATTTACACACTTTCACTTCTCTTTCAATCACGAATTACTTGTGCAAACTACTCGTATGTATATAATTAAATTATGGATGCCCATTTAAGTCACTTCGTGTAAGATTTTAAAGGATTTTAAATTACGCAGTTTGTTGTTACTTTTCTCAAAAATGCATGTAATATGTTTTTTTTTTTTCTTCTTGAAGTTGTTGTTTGCTTTCTAATGAGTGATATTCGGTCGAAGGAGGCTGACATTTTTTTTCCGAGTTATGAATGCTACAATAGGACATTTTGAAGCTTTTTGGCATTAATGTTAATATTATACATACAGATATACAAAGATTTCTGTATTGAAACAAAAGTAAACCGCAAAGTGGCCAGGACGATCGCCGTACATATGCCTCTCCGCTTCTAATCCATCCGTAATAGTTATAAGTAATAGTAAACTATCCGTAACGTAATGTTTCGCTCGGAGTGATTTTGCATCGGGGGAATCTCTATATGGTTTTATTTTAATAATTTAATGTGTTAATAACGTGTCAAAATTTTAATATTTGCACATCTTATATTTTTCTTTCATAAAATATAATTGTGCCAAATTTTATTCTATTCCGTCCGCGCAATTTTCTAAGAATGGTACCGAAAGTCTTTGCTTCACACCTATTAATACTGTAATCCCTCCTATAACACGGTAGGTTTATTCCACATCATAGGCAAGCGTTGTAGGATTATTCTCGTACAACGCGCTTGTATGGCCCGGAAAGCGCATAATATAATATTATACATATTATAGAAAAATATTAATACATTATAAGATCATCGTATCATACGGGGGATTACAGTATATAGATTATATTGATTATTATGTATTTGACTCTTATAAATAATATTTTGTGTTTGTTGCAGTGTCCATGCGCAGACGTCGCATCAGTCAATTTGCACCTCTGCTTATCGCCTTGGTTGGGCTGCCAGCTCGCGGCAAGAGCCAGCTAGCTCATCGCCTGTCAAGGCACCTCAACTGGAATGGCTCTAAATAAACAAGCTAAATTATGTTTTTTTTATCTAAGTAATAAGCTTATTTTATTGGCATCGGAAACAATATAGCCAGCAATATTACAATTTTTATATATTTAATAGTGACACATACCATGCTTTTTTGTCTCTAATTAATCATCCTATTATTATACCAAAAAAAACAACATATAACACTATTATTTTTAGACGCGAAAAAATAAAGTCAGATTAAATAAAGCAAGAGGAATATTGAAGACTACTTAGTTACTTTTTTGGATTCCGTAGTACTACAAAGAACCCTTATAATTTCGCTCTGTCCATCCGTATGTCTGCCCGTAAGGTGGTCCCGTTTTTGACCATGTTAATATTCTCTATACGAAGTAATTATTAATAAAGTATTTTATTTCTTTGCCTTTTCATTAACTCCGACTGTACAATAAATTGGTAGTTATACAGTTTGGTTAGTGTTCTCAAAAATGCATGTATATATATTTATTTCTCGAAGTTGTTTTTTTTTTTTATTGGAGATAGGCAAGCGCTTGACCGCAGTCACACTTAATAAAGTGTAGATGCGGTCTACGATGGAACGCGCTTGCCTAGAATGAACCAATTGCACACTAATGAGTGATAATCCGTCGCGGGAGCCTGATTTTTTTATTGAGTTAGGAATGCTAAAATAGGACATTCTGAAGCTTTTCGACGTGAATATTAACATTATACACACACATATACAAGAATTTATGTATTGAAACAAAAAATAACCGCGAAATGGCATGGGTAAACGCAGCGCGATCGCCCGTCCGCTTCTAAGCTATCGCAACAGAGTTACGTTTCGTGCAGAATGAGTGATATTCTGCGAGGGAGTCTGGCAGCATTCATAAGTCAAAAATTTCACAGAAACAAATATGTGGCCCCCTGGCGGAATATCGCTCAGTAGAGTGCAAACAACAACTCTCGAAAAAAAAAGCATTTTTGAAAAAAGTAACCAAACTGCATAATTACCGAAAAAAATAGATATCCAATCTATATATATTAAGCCAAAGGTCACTTAACATGAAATCTCGAAAACTGCAGGACGTACACTGATAAAATTTGGCAAGGATTAAAGTTAGCATACATCCGCCGAGAACGGATTTTTCGATACGGACAGATTAAAAAGATGTAAAGGCTCTCCCAAATTTACTAGACAAAGTCACAGGAAACAGCTAGTATTACCATATTTCTGTTTTATGTTTTTACGTTTTTACTCCGAACAAGAGTTTGGAAGAGCAAGAATTGGAGAAAATGTGCCGTTTTCGAGGAATTTCCTGTATTAGAAAACATCTCCGTATACCAGTTCGCTCCAGCATTTCTAAGCCGCTATGACTAAGGCAATTTCAAGAAAAGAGCATACACATTGCACAAAGGCCGTTAACGCATCTGGGATAAGGTTACAATAAGTAAAACTAGCTGTCTGCCCGTTTACCCCTTATTATATAAAAAAAATTGATATATATTTTTTTCAATATCTTTCATAACAGGGGTAAAATAAAAAGTGGCCAAGAGCGTGTCAAGACACGCTTATAAAGAAGGGTTTCGTATCTGATACGCGATAAAGTTAAATCACTTCAAAAGATGTTGTTCGTTTTCGCTCCATAATACTTTTCCTAACGAGTTTTTAGCATGTTGTAATGTTTCAGTCTCTACATATTATTATTTTGAAATCCTGGGGGGGGGGGGGAGACACACCACTTGCAGGACACACGCACAGAAAGACGGCCGGAGTGGAACTATAAAGGTTCCTTGTAGAACTACAGAACCCTATAAAACAAGTACTGTCGTTATGACGGTATATATATACTAATATATAAAGCTGAAGAGTTTGTTTGCTTGAACGAGCTAATCTTAGGAATTCCTGCTCCGATTTGAAAAATCCTTTCAGTGTTATATAGCCCATTTATCGAGGAAGGCTATAGGCTATATATCAATATGCTGAAAGTTTTCACCTCATTTTATGCGGACGAAGTCGCGGATTACAGCTAGTTTAATATAAGTGTATGGATATATTAAAGTTATGCTTTATGCAAACCTCGGCGTGTTTACGTAAGCTGAGATTGATACTGGGAGAAGGGTGACAAAAATATCTCGCAAGTTTATTTACAGAATCACCAAATCGTGCCCGCGCCGTGATGGAATAAAGCCAAAATGGGAGTGTCAAGTCGCGCTGTTCATTAAATTGTAACGGTAGGTTAATTATTTATTTACTTAAGGATTCCCAGCTACGAGAGCAAGGGTACAAAAAAGGTATAGACCTTTTTTGTACCCTTGCTCTGTACTCTATAGTACCTTTTAGCGTGAAAAAGTACTGATCCTGTACCTTATATATAAAGCTAAAGAGTTTGTTTGTTTGCTTGAACGCGCTAATCTCAGGAACTACTGGCCCGATTTGAAAAATTCTTTCAGTGTCAGATAGCCATTTATCTAGGAAGTCTATAGGATATACAGATAAATATGTCGTAAAAATGGTTCCAACAGAAAGCTTCGAAGATATTTTAGGTATAGTACCTATCCGTCTAAAATATTCGTTTACCCCCCGACTAATTACAAAGTCTGGACCAGGAGTGGTTACTGCCCACTGCGCCAACGGACCAGTCACACATACTTAAACGCCATCTCACCGAATTGAACAGGTATAATGTCAGGGTCGTCTTCCATATCTCCGTCCATCTTCAGCTCATACTGACTGCTGTAGTCCACCTTCGGAGATGCTGTGTACGAGGGGAGATTATCTCTCTTCGGAAAAGAGTCGATACTGCCTTCTGAATACAGCGCGTTCCTGTCAAAAAAGTGGCCAAGAGCGTGTCAAGACGCGCTTATATAGAGGGGTTCCGTATCTGATATATTAACATTCTTAAGTGGAAAAGTAAAATTTTTAAAACCTTATTTTTTTTTGGTTTAATTTATATATTTTTTCTGCTTGTTAGTGCCCCTGCTTGTCATAGATTAGCGGAGAGTAACGCCCGATTTCAAGAGAGCGCTACCCTCGTCCAGATGTCACTTAGACGAAAAAAGTACAATACCTATAAAACTTTTCTTATTAAAAACTCGCGCGATCTTTGTAAGAGATTCAAGATACGTATTAAATATCAAAACTTTAAGTTTTTTATCTTTAAAGAAGACAGAAAAAAAGATAATTTTACGACGCCGCGTAAGGGTCAGCGCTTTATAACAAAGTTCAAGAGCATTCCTTAAGGACCGGCATCGCATCTGCGAAACCCTATGATGTTGCTTTTGTGGATGGGCGTCGGTATTCACTTCAATGTCCGTTTGTCCCTTGTTTTATAAAAAAAAAACAAATACTGATTTCTCAAATGCCGGCAACGCATCGGAGTACTTTAAGGCAGTGCAGTTGCCTATGGCAGTAAATAATCAAGAGCGTCTCGCGCCTTATTCGCATTTTCACATTTGACCCTTGCAAGACAAAAACAAGGCCTTCACAGATAGGCAGAAAATGAAGTTATCTATAAGGATTGCTTTTCTCCTTTAGAGTTACGGAACCCTAAAAACTAGCTGGGAAGCCACAATTGCAATGATGAACTACCTAAATTTAAATCTTTCAGCTTGTTACTGTATTTGGCAATGAAAATAAAGGAATGGTGTCCTCTCATCCTTCTTAAAAAATTGCCTGAAAAACTCTAAAGTCAACACCTTTCGATACTACAATACAAACGATTCGTAGTCATTCTTAAAAGTCAATTTGAACTTTAATACCATAGCATAAAGCTCAAGTGTTAGTAGAGGTTCAGGGAAGGCAAAACAATTGAGTGATGCTAATATCGCATAATGCCGGAGTCAGACTTAGCTTCATTTGAATGATCATGTAGTGTGGCCGGGGACTTTGTGCAACTTCAAAAAATTTTGTAGAACTTTGTAGACTACAAGGTCAAAAATGTACAAACACTTTGAGCTATGTCTGGCTCCGGTATAAATTCTCAATATTTGTCAATATTTATACGATGTTCACATTAGTCAAACACAAAGTGTCTGTGGTAAAAATTCAATTGAGGTGTAAACGTCTCTCGGGAACGGGAACGGGAATAATAGAAGTATACAGTAAGTAGCCCAACTTTCGGGCAGGACATCGTCTGCCGGGTCAGCGAGTCAATTATAAAATAGTCCAATTTGTATGGCTTACGTAGAAGGTGGTTGTTTTCCATGTCTGCCCACGAAATGTCTTCGATACACAGCACCGATGATCGCGCACACAGCAGCGCTTAAAAGCGCCACCATCGCTAGGAGGGAAGCGATCATGGGCGACAGCGAAAATGGGCTGCTCACACCTGGTAATTAAAAAATATGCGATTACAAGATTAGTAATAGTAGGAGTCGTAGCTTAATCAGTGACCGGCATTTGCATTGATTGCTAGGTTAAGCTGTTCTTACCGCGTCCGGATGATGGATGGGTGACCAATTTTAATACAGGTTTTCAAATATCCGACTTCCTGTTTCGAAAGGCACGTAAAACATACGGCCCTGATGAATGTTACAATGTGATGTTAGTATTTATATTGCAGAGATTGCGGGGGTTCCGGGGATGATGTTAAGCAGCATTTGGTCATCTTAACTCGTCCCCACAGCCGCATTCTCTGCAATCTAAGCGGACCCTGGTACTTAACCGGGATGACACTACAAAGAAGATTACAAAAGTTTTTTCCTCCTTAATTTTTGTGAAACTAACACTTTTTATGAAAGGATTTTTTATCCTCTTTTCCTTATTTTTTCGTGACCTTGACGTAATGATTATTAATTCAAAAAACTCAGGACCCCCATCTAGCTCAGTTTTCCACAGAGACTATGCGAGGCAGCTTCTGAAATAATTGTAGAATTTGGGACATCGAAATAAGCCCTCATTCGCATGGGAGTTAAAAAAGCGTTGCGTTAAATCTCGGCGCTTTTTCAGCGTCGTTGATAAGAAAATATACCGTATCTGCATAAATATAGCTGACTTTACGAATAACCTTTGTAGAGTCTATCTCCTGATGATGCTTCGGTGTCGAAGCGAAACGTGCGTTGAGGCA
>JANCMC010042496.1:0-31535 GCA_024363005.1 Charaxes varanes | reverse complement strand
CCATTAAATATCAATACATTAGTTATAATGTTAATACATATAGGTAGTCGTTAAATATTTTATTGGACACTTAAGCATGCTCGGCGCACCGTGACCTCAAAAATTAACAGAAGCCGTTTTAAAATGTGACTCCAAGTCAAATAAAACAATGTTTACCAAATTTTTGAGCGGTCGACCTTCGCCGTTTACATAATGTATTTATTTGTCGTCGAGTTAACAGCTGCTCCGACGCTCGCCGTCTTCAAACAAACACCGTCTCGTATTTCCAAGAGAGGCTTTTGTAATCGCCCGTTCGTTGCAGGTGAAGTTATTGGACAGAAATCAGATTGCAGTCGTCACAGTGAGAAACGCATTCCTAGACGATGAAACTACCATATTACAAGATCTTAGCTCTTCAGTTGGTTACGACGTAAAAGGGCTGAGAGCGGATGTAGTGTCCGAAGACACTGAAGAGATATCGCGGAAGAGACGCGACACGATCGATGCTCGTGGGGCGACTTTACAGTTGCACGTATATGGGATGATGGGTGGGACTGAACCAGTCGATGTAACGACGCTAATGAGGTGAGATAAGGGGACGGGTATACTAAAAATTAACCAAAATATGCCGGAAATTTTAAAGCGTCATCTGATGCTTGGGTTGTAAATCTATTATAAGAGATAAAAAACTTGAATAGAAACACAAAGTACCAAAAACATACTACATTGGATTATTATAACAATATTAAAAATTCTTTTACTACTGGCCAAATATTTACTAGCTGGTGTCGGCAATCTGATCCACGTAGTTCAATAAAGTTTCAACTTTGATATCCTTTACTTGACCTATCTGTAATATATATATTATCTTATTTTTGAGTATATTAAACACACCTTTAACTAAAGATTCAACCTCGTCCGGTTACAGTGATATAGATCGCGTAGCTTCGGCCAGCGTAGTGCGAGTGCTATCACTGGACGATCATCTCGAGGGTGTGGCGACATCTGTGGCCGCACGTGACAGCGGCTTCTTCATAGCGACCATAGTCCTGGCCGCTCTCCTTCTTATGTTAATTATAGCCACAGCTGTGTTCTACTATCTGTCTTGGTAAGAACGGTTACACTTTGTTGACATAAATATGTTTATTTATAGTATGTAAACAAACACACATTGTATTCCAGGAGAAAAGCGCAGAATTATGAAAAATTTAGTGAAGTCAATAGTCTAGCATCTCGTGTTGAAATCGAACCACTGCCTAAACTCGAAACGCTTCAAAAACCGAGATTAGATATTGGAGAGTTAAAGAAAAGCGAGAGAAGGCTGCAAGAAATGCTCGATGCTCCAGTGCCAGCGATAATGGTTGAGCCTGCCGTTGAGACAGCGAACGTAACGGAACAGATGGAACCACCGCGAGAGCCTGTAGTTAGCATCTCGCCTGATCCACAGATGCCTATAGTCATACAATCGATAGACAAATTGAAGGATAGCAATGATGAAATAGAAGATGATGAATTCGGAGAAGTTACCACCATACCGAGAAAGTCCGTTGTCACTTTTAATGAAAACGTGGAGAAGATCATACATCTGGAAGACGGAATTGACGACGACGTAGAGCTAGATTTCGAGGTGTACAAATTTTAGTGAAATGTATTGTTCTAGTTTTGTTGATGTTCAATTATAAATAGTTTTTTGACGTTCCGATCTCATTTTATAATTCAATTAGCATAAAATTCTTAAAGTATTTGTACCTTGAACTTTGGTTATCGGTTATTCAATTTCACTAAAAAAACAGAACGGCCTGTGTAAGTGTTTCAAGTCGTTGGCCTCTTTATGAGGGACACCGAGATAAGATCCGACATCTTTGTAAAATTATGCGTCGCCTAAAATCTAAGTGAATATTGAAGTAGGGGCGGAAAAATCTGGATTTTTGTGGTCATGCCTACTTTTGGACCTACGTCGAAACATTACTTAGGCGTGTGATTAATAACGTCGAGAATGCCTGCTTGTCCGTCTTCATTAAAACTGAATTACTGTCTACGTGTATGGCCATTCACTTTGTTATACTTAAGGCAGTGCCAACACAAATTTTTTTAATAATTTTGGGGTACCCTTATATTTGGAATAAATCGTGCAACTTTAAAGGGATTTTTACTTTAAGATAAAGAAATACTTATTAGGTAGTCTATCCCAAAAATATATAGGTTTCTATGAGATTATAAAGTATAGACTTACAAGTTGATAAATAATTGGACACAAAACGATGACTTCGCCTTTAAGTTCTACTTTATATATTTTTTCTCAAACATGCTCGGAAATAGTGATATTATATTCGAAAAAAGAATACGTGAAGTTTGCCATTTACGTATTTAAGAAAAAAACTCACATTTAAGCATAAAAACTCGCCTGCAAAGTTGTATGAAATTTCATTATCGTCGCCTTTTTCAAATTTCGAACTTACAACGCGCCTGCAATGTTTGTCCATGGGCGCCGGTAGGCACTTCAGTGCCTGCTGCCTGCTCGTCTGCCCCCTTGTAACATAAAAAAAAAAAATCTATGCCATGATAGTTCTAGTGTAAATAGTTAATCTCTATCTAAATGTACCCGTAAGTATGTTATTAAGTAAAATAATTAAGAATAATATTTTAACTTAATGGTTCTAAAAGGAACTTAACAAATATGTTTTTACTTCACACGCTAACATACAAATGTTACAAAGTTGCGCGCATCGTAATTAATTACATTTTGCTAATACAATACCGCAGTACCATAACACTTTTCTTCTACCAGTAAATGTATAAAGTTAAATAAACCCTTTCAGATACAATTTACAATACCATAAAACAGATTATAATTTTATGAGTAAATTAATCTCGCAATTTAACAAATTAATTCTTGATTTTTCTTCACAACACACTGTTATTATGCCATTTGTAAGTACGTGGCTTCCGAAACAGGGAAAACTCTAAGCATTTGATTTTTTACCTTCGGGCATGACTGCTTCAGTGTTTGCCTTTGATTCTTGTTCACGATCTATTGAGACAGGGTACTCCAGAGCTCTTGACAGAGGAATATTTTGGAAGAAACTAAACGCTATCGGTGCAAGCACCGTTTCCCTTGGGACTGACGTTAACACTACCTCCTTTAGGTTATCTTCCTTTGCTGGATAAGTGGCATATATAGCTGGGCTGTACACTAGAGGACCTGTTATTACTTGCGATGATCTAACATCGACCCGCGATTGGTGAGACACGGCACTAGGTGCTGCGTATATTATGGGTAAAAGCTGACTTCTCACTTGGTGAACTAGGTACAAAACAAGTATTTGCGTTAACATTTTGTGAAGTGAGTTATCTCTATCATAAAGTTATGTGGTGCACCGTAGTTTTATAGACGCGTAACGGTTTTTATTTATGAAAAGGGCGTTGAAATCAAGTTCATGGTCGGCGATCCAACTGGTTGTTGCATCATTGCAGGCCGATGGCCGGATTAAAGGTGCTTTTACACAATAAATAAAAATTGGACAAAAGCGAGTCAAGACACGCTTTCATAGAAGGGTTTCATATCTGATACGCTATAAACGTATTTGGGAAATAACTTCAAAATTTGTTGTCCGATTTCGTTCAGAATAATTTTCCTAATGAGTTTTTAGCATGTTCTTTCAACATGGAAAATTTCAAGTCTAATAGTTTGGAAATGCAAGGGGGGGATCATCTTACGGGCGGGTCGGATGGACAGAGTGAAATTATATGGGTTCCTTGTAGTACTACGGAACCCTAATTAGTAAGACGGCCTCTTGAAATTTCTCGTTCTAGTAGAGCTGATTTCTACGCTCTGTTCGGTGGCCACAGCCAAATAATATTATTTAAGTGTTGTCAATTACTTGGTGCCGTTGATTATAGCTAGAAAAGTTTAAATGAGTGAGGAGTGGGTTTAGGACCGCCAAAGTTGAATGAATATTTGTTACTTGAAAGCCTCCATTAGCTACGGTGCCTGATTATTATCAGGCGGGCTTGTATACTTGTTTTCTGCTTTCCTAACATTAAAACTCATATATAAGTTACTTTTTGTAGAGCAATACTTTTAATGACTGTGGGCAATGATGAATAATAATTATTGATGTTTCTTAATAAAAATGTTAGTCGATGTGAATGCGCCTTAAGATGCAAGATTGTGTACATATGTATGAGATCTTCAATCATCAAGATTTTGCTTCTAATATTATTTATGAGATATTTTTTCTTTTTTTAATTAGCCCATACTGTCTCATTGCTGGGCAAAGGCCTCCCCCTTTTCTAACCACACCTTCCTTTCCTGACGCAGCTGAATAACCTTAAAAATATTAGCACTTGTTTTTTTAATATAAATACTTACCCAAAATCTTTTCATTTGATCTATACTAATAAATCTTACTTTTTTTAGGCACTTACTAGCTGTTTTCCGCGACATCGTCCGCATAAAATTGCGAACCGTTAACCTCTTTAATCTGTCCCTATCGCATAATCTTTTCTTAGCGGATGTCTACTAACAAACTATGTACTTCCTTGCATAAATTTCATCGTTGTACGTCCCGTGGTTTTCAATATTTCATGTTAGGGTGACCTTTTGCTTTTATATTTTAGCACGTCAGCTATCAGCCAGTTAACGAATATCCTCTGTGTCTTTTCCATAAAACCTAACCGAATGTTGTATGAAATAATAATTAATATGGCATAAAAATAATTTATATGGCACGTTAGTGAAATGGTCATTTATAGGAAGTATTCTGAAGTAGCGACGAGCGTAGTCTTTTGAGTTTTTCTTCTCTCTTTTCTTTTAAAGTTTTATTATATATATATATATATATAATAAAACTTTAAAATCAGGTGAACTCACGTTGTTAAAGAAACCCCTAACTTTTATGGCTTTTGAAATGCAGTCTTAATTTTTAAATAATTAAAGCTATTGCTATGCCATATTAGAGACCACTTTAAAAATTGGAGCGCTGTATCATCGTAAAGAGAGAAAAAAGTGGATTTACTTTGATACATAATTCACTTAAAAACTGATTAAAGAAGTTACCTTGTTGTGAGCTCTTAGACCAACATTATGACGTGACATTCATCATGAATGTTCTTACTAATAGTATCCATAATTTTAACATCAAAAATGTAAATGCATACAATATTGTTACAAATAGAGCGTAAACTAAATGTTTCAGTTTCTTTTCAAGTCATTTTAACTCTTATAAAAAAAAAGTCCTTATAAGAATGGAAAATGTCAAATCTTTCACACCTACTTTTAAAAAATAATAACTTTTATGCTAAATATATGTAGTTTAGTTTATTAAAAATATTTGCATACCTAAATATATTATTATATTATAACTTATATTTAATGACAAAGTTGTAGTTTTAAGAGCTTCTTAATTAACGAAGACGAAAGCTACACGTTAATTTCGCTATAGTAAGTTGTTAATAAGATATTCCTTCGGGTTTTATTAATACGTATCTGTATTAGGCGATTTTATATCTATCTATTGATATATGTTAAAGTGTATGGTTACCTATCACGATATCTCCGAAACCACGGTACTTACAAAGATTAAATTTGATGAGATTCTTCGATAGGACCAGATTAAAGAGGTCCAAGGGCTCACGCGAGTTTAATTTTATGCGGACGAATACACGGGAAACAGCTAGTCGATAACATCGATATTTGTAAGACATCACTGAACACTTGTGTGCGGCATGAATAGACCGTTCGATAAACAGTGCACGGGTGATTGGTGAGTGACAGCCTGGCAATTTGGCCCCGTAATAGCCCGCCTGACCTAATCACCTAGGCATCTCCCAATAATTCGGCCATTAACTATACGGAAACCTTATTGTGTGGAATAGCGCGCGGGAACACAATGCCGCCGACAAGTGAAAGCCTGACTTTCGACTTTCATTGGGTTTTTGTGTGCGCAATGTGCATACGGCGCGGGTTCGCGCGGCCCGTCGCGGCCGGACCATATTCTCGCGACATGAATTGGCCAAACGACTACCGCTAATGGACCGTGCACACACGCTCCCCGATTTATCTATTTTGTTTTTTTTTTTGAAGTGACAACTTCTTTATGCTGGTTGGGCATTTGCCCAGATGGAAAAAACCATTGAATTCGCGTCATCGTCACCGAACGTTTGATTTTGACTTAGCTTTGACTTTGAGGTCCGACGTGTTTGAGGATTCAGTGTCACTTCTGTTGAGACTCCCGGAGTCCCATTGTTTCTTTTTTCTTAAAGAATCTCTATAAATCCCGAACGTAGCCTTGGTAATACCTTCCCAATAGGTGATAAGTAAGTTTTTATATATTTAGATTTCCGTAGTATAATACTTATTTAAGAGACCTTTACCCAACAGTGGGTCAACGTAGGTTCAAGATAAAGATGATGATGATGATAATGCTGAATATTTAAAGCTATATACAACATTTTTATTCTTTGAGCAACGACATTGTTATATTTGACTACGCTTTGACACAATCTTATAGTAAAATGTATACATGTGTGTGTAAATTGTTTGACATTGGTGTGCGTTTGGTTTTATTTAAATAATTTAATGTATTAATGAAGCATGTTGTATAAAAATATTAGTATTCGCACACCATCCTCTATAAACTATATTTGTGCCAAATATCGCTTTCGAATGCTTTCGCTTCACGCGTTGTGTATAGGTTTTGACATCCTTTACGATCTAACAAATAAATAATTTGAGTTGAATAGATATTAAAGAAATCCGAAATAAGTTGTCTCTACAATATATGGAACTGGCTGAACTATATTCCGCCGGCATAACGCAAAGAGCCAAAAGAATGATCACGATCTTCTACCCGCGACGCGCGCGACGGGAGTAAGAGACGAGAAGAGACTGAAGTTTATACATGAAAATACTTCTCCTTCCGTCTTCATTGTACAGAATGGGTTACTCGTAAATAAAATTTAATGAAGAGTAGTTGCAATCCATTGTACACAGTCAAGTCACGGTGTAAATTTTCGGAATTTAGACGCGGTCCGTAATAATAAGATGCCGCTCCGTGCGGAGAAAGAATTGAAGGGAAGAAAGTGACACAAAAAACCACCGTTCTACGCTAACCCGATCCCCGAAACCAACGCGTGACCAACCCATCCGGTTGACGAATCGGCCTAACAAGTTTAGTTGAATGACTAATTGATTGAAGAAAGACAATTGTAAAAGTATAAAGTTTTTGTATAAAAACTTCTAAGAACACTTCCACGCATTGAGGAGGTCGTGGCCTAATCAGCGGTCGGCATTTGAGTCGATCGTTAGGTTAAGTTGCTCTGGCTGCGACCGGGTGATAGATGGGTGACACATTCTAGCACTGGTTTATATTTGATATCCGACCTACCCCGTCGCAGCAAGAAGTACTTTACTAGCGATAGACTCAACGCGGACCACTGATTGTGCCACGACCTCCACTTATTATTAATAAAGTTATTGCATACTTATTAAAAATTAATCACGCCCTTTTGCAAAGCAACATATCATGAACAACAAAGGTTTATTCTTAAATTTCGAGTAAAAATGGGAAGTCTGCCAAGCACGAACATTTTCAATACTTTTACTTACTTTTAGGTTCGAAACCGAACGTCAAATGAAACATTTAGACTATCGCTTTACACAACTTAGTTGCTAAATATTGCTAGCTCAAATGAAATCAAAACTCGCACGTATCGAATTCTCGACGTTACGGCCATATGATGTGAAATGGAAGCACGACCCTTCAATTGACGTTACGTTTCGAGCGCATAAAAATAAGTAATACTATCGAGAATGTTCGCACTAGGCCCTCAGATAAAAAAATAAACAATAAAAAAAGTTAATAAAAAGCAATAATCATTTATTAACTTAATCCCACAGGTGTCTTGAAAGAGCGTTTTTTTATCTTCTGCTGGCGACGTTTTAGATGTCTCTGTATTCGACCCGTGCCTTCCTTTTTCAACTCTTCATATTGTCTCACGAGTGATTCCACGCGCATCTCAGCTGAAATGTCAAATGTTTAATTATAATTGTGTCAAATGTTTAATCAGATATTAAAATGTGCATTTAAAAACACATTCAATAGAAAAATACTCATCATTAACTAGTTATTACCCGCGAAATCGTCCGCGTAAAAAAAGGTGAAAAATTTTTGCGTAATGCTATATAGCCTACAGCCTTCCTCGACAACTGGGCTATCTAATAGTGAAATAATTTCCAATTCCCAGTAGTTACTGAGATTAGAGCGTCCAAACAAACAGACTCTTCAGCTTTATATATTAGTATAGATTAGCTTCAACCAGGGACTTCGTCAACATTGTTTTCTTGGACTTTCATACAAACTCACAACCTTTATTACACGAAAATTAAACTTTAAAGGTTAATGAAGAACCTTCCTTTAAAGTTGAATTTTCGTGACAAATAATAGCCTATGTTCTTCTCCAAGGACAAATCTGCTCCTATACAGAAATTCTCAAAAATGAGTCATTTTTATTATTAGTTATTTCCACATAACAGCGAAAGATCACCTAACATGAAATTTAGAAAATCGAGGGACATACAATGATGAAATTGGGCAAGAAGATAGTTAGTAGATGCATAAATAAATATTTACTGGACCATATGACACACGAGCGTTTGTTCCTAAGGTAGACAACTTAATGCCTGTGTTATAGGTAACAAACGATTGTTCTACACAAATATTTTTTTTTGTAGAAATATAAATAGATACATATAGGTAATAAACCCAGACTCGAGGCGGGAAACGAACCAACGACCCCCGGAGCGGAAGGCAGGGTCACTGCCCAGTGCGCCAACGGGTCAGTCAAAGTCAGTATTTATTATTTATTTATAAAAAAAAAGGTTTGCAAAACATCACCCTACTTAAAAGTCAATTATTATGAAAGTGCGGTTTTTACATATTAGGGGTCGTTCAAGTATTACGTAACCCAGTTTGGGGGGGGGGGGGGGCCTGTCTTGCGTCTGAACGGCTGTACGAAGGACCGGTTTGACACTTATAGGACTACGGGACCCCGAAAATTATGCTAAAAATGACTTTCACTTAACTTTTTAACCAAAAATGTTAACAGAACATTGTGAAACCGGGCCCTGACACTCTATAACTACGCCTATACACTTAAAAGTATTGTTAGTTGGATAACTTGACTTTGAACTCTTTTTTGAGAATGTAGTATTAGTAAAGGTATCCGAAGCCTCAGCTAGGCTAATGTTAAGGGGTCAGCCATCAATTACGTCACACGAATTTCCCCCTCCCCCCCCTCGTTTTCACAGAGTGTCCAGTTATTGAAACCGCCTTGATGTGATTATGAGAAAATCCGCATTTAATTTTTTTTTCCTATATTGGGTATGTTCCGTTATACACTGCGAGCACTGCTCAGTGCTCACGCTGGTGATAAATTCGTTCCGTTGTAGACTGCCAGTATACTGTCGCAGTACCCTATGGAAATATATGACGTCATATATAGTCGCCATTTTTTGCACTGTGAGCACTGGCGCTTTCGAGCTTCAGCGCTCCCAGTACTTTGATCACGTGATCAAACGAAAACAGGCGGCTCTTGTTAAAAAATTTAACAATTTAACAGTTAAATTTAACAATTTAACAGTATTACATCGAGGGTTTGAAAAAAAAACGTGGTTTAGTAAAATTGAAAACGGAAAAATTGAACGCCGATGTCAGTATACTATACCGCATTCCGTTTTGAACTGTAACCAGTACAGCAAACGAAAAGGGAACACCTTTACAGTTCAAAATCGACGTCATAGCTTACAGTGCTGGCAGTTTATATCGGAACATACAAAAAGGGCAGGGTCACTGCCCACTGCGCCAACGGGCCAGTCATAAATAAATAGTGGTATATTTGTATTTTGTATTATCAGCACGAATCGTATGAATTGAAGAATAAATAGCACGGGCGCATTGTCTAATAATAAAAATAGCTAATTCAATTCTTTGTCGCTTGACTGTGGATATTTGACCGACGAGCACTTATCATATAGCAGCTTTAATAAAATTGTTATATATGTATAGTCTCGGAAGATATTACAATGGTTTTTAATAAAGAACCAACAGTATAGACTTTCAAAATGTAGGAGGCATAGACTAAAATATAAAAGGTTTTTTTCAAGAATGCTATGATTAATTTACTAATCTTACTACTTACTACGTACATACTACTACTTACTAATAAATATTTAATTATTTACGTTTTTTATCCTTCTAAGTAAAGGCTTATTCTAGGAGTTTTAGATATTATTACTAGAAGGGAGTTTATTACTAGAAAGTAATAATTAATAAATGTATATTAAATGTGTTAAATAGGAAATATAAATTTTAATCTTGCTTATGTTATAAACGCGAAAGTTTGTATGCACATGGATGTATGGATGTATATTTGACGCTCTTTCATGGGAAAACTACTGATTGGATTTTAATAAAACTTTACAATAATATAGTTTATACATTACTATAACACATAGGCTATAAATTATAAATATATTGTCGGAATCGTTCAAAATATAACGCTAAATGTCAAATAAGTAGAAGGAGAAAATTCTGCAATGCTCGAGCTATTCTGGCGTGCGCTGCAAAAACCGTTAGAGTTACACCTATGTAGTGTAAAAAGGAAATGTTTATCTTAAATAGTTCTACAAAAAAGCCCGGGACATCATATATCTATCTTTCATGTTTAAGCCAAAATAATGAACCATTATGGAACAGGAACGGGAAAGAAAACGGAACACAGATCATATAGTAGGATAATAGAATGTAGTAAGTAACCCAACGTTCATGCAGGACAACGTCTGCCGTCTCCGCTAGCATGTATTTAAATTCAAATTATATTTTCTTAATTCCCAAAAAAATTCTATTTAATACTTGGTAATAAGAAAGCACTTGTTCAATTAGACTAATAAAAGTCTGTGACAAACAGTCGTTTGACGGAGTTTGTTATTTGACTTTGCCTAAACGGTTTACTTTTCATTCGCGCAAAGTTTAGATAGAGCGAGCTTATTTAAGCTCGTTTAACTTAGTCAAATAGCAAATACAAATATTTAACTAATCCTTATTAAATAGAAGTAATTAGTTATCAGTTTATAACTCTCCGATTTTGTCGTGACAAAGCACGGATGTATTTTTTAGGAATCTATATATATCATAATCTTCCTAGCGCTATTTCGGTTAATGACAGGGTCCGCTTAGATTGCAGAAGGTGTGGCTGTGAGGCGAGTTAAGATGACCGAATGCCATCTGACGTCGTCCTCGGAACCTCCACAATCTCTACAACATTACGTCTAATATCACAAAGTGACAATCGGGACCCACTGTTTTACGTGCCTTCCAAAACACGGAGAAGGTCGGATATCATATCTAGAATGCCTCACCCATCTATCACCCGGTCGTAGAAAGAGCTACTTAGCCTAGCGATCGACGCCAAGTGCCGACCACTTATTAGGCCACGACCTCCTCAGGAATCTATATATGTACATAAAAGCGAAATGTCACCTAACACGAAATTTCAAAAACTACGCAACGTACAATGATGAAATTTGGCAGGGAGGTATTTTAAAGTTAGTAGACATCCGCTAAGAACGCATTTTTCAGAAGGATCACATCAATGTGATCCTTAAGGAGGTCTAAGGAATCTCGCAAATTTATACGGACGAAGTCACAGAAAACAGCTAGTACTACAAATTTAAGGTATTGCTAGTGGTTAACATTCATTCGAACCCCAACTATAGAGTAGTAGGAGTGAGTTCGAAACCAAATACCTTATAGACTTCGGTCAAGTCAAGTCTTCGGTTAAGCTATCATCATATCAGCCATGAATGTCCACTGCTGGTTGAGTTATGCTACACGAAAACAACTATTATTATGCTGTCATTTATTTCGAAATCTTATTTTAATACATTTCTAAACATTAATATAAAAATACAAACAATTAAATTAAAAAATAGATGTGTGCTGACAGCGGGGCACGGACCCAAGCAACCGGCGGTTACAGCTCCAGCTTGAGAAACTTCCTCACAATACGTGCTGTCTCAAGCAATACCGCCTTCTGTATCTGACTCTTGATCCAACAGTCAAGCGAGAGCTTTTTAAGGCGTTTATTACAGATCTTCGCTATAAGATTTTTTTTATTTGGCTACACTGGTAGATCTTCGTTTTTATCTGCCTGTGGGGGAAGGCACACCAAGGTGGGAGGCTTTGCGGCGAGGAATGAAAGGTGGGAGCGAAGGTCGATATGCTCAACCACTGCAAAACTCCGCAAGAATGTCTTGATGAAGAAGCCAATGCTTGTCACGATATGATTAGTCTGAATAACGAACGATTATTGATAGAATCACTATGTGATAATTATATTAGTAAAAAGACTGAGGGACTGCTGCCTGAATAGTTGGGAGAATCAGAAAGACCGCCAAACATCTAACTAAAGACTGAAGAATGTATGCTGTACTCAACCAAGCCTCCCATAGCTGTATGAAGAAACATTCTATATAGACAGCATTAGGAGTCATGATACTTAAGATTGAAGCAACGGCTGAGAAGGTGAACGGATAATTTCAATTTCAGTACGTAAAACCTCGGTAATACGATCCATTCAGCGGTGGTATGTAAAGTATTTGATTCCAGTTTATGATACAAGGGTAGTATAAATTATGTAGAGCCAGCTTTTCACCGCGTGTCGCCACATTGTCTCGCAACCGCGCTTATAGCGGATACGGCGGATCTTACGGGTATTGTCGGATTTCTATCCGACTCTATATCCCCGTTTTATAGCAGCTTTGGTTGTACTGCATATTGGTAAAAGGTTTCCACGAGCCAAACCCGAATTTATTGCGCGCCTCGAGATTTTTATAGAATTAATTTACCTACTGTTATTACTCGAGTAGCGTTTTCCAAATCGAAAAGATGCTTTATTCAAATTGTGTTTTAGGATATCTTTCGAGTCCAGGTAATCTATAGTAATATTTAAAGTTGAAAAGTTTCTTTGTTGCAACGCGCTAATCTAATCCCTACCTACCACGCTACCCATCCCATTTATCGAGGAAGGCTATGAGCTATATTTCATAACGCTAAAATGGAATCTGTTTATCTTTAGCTAATTTTTCGCGAATTACGTTGCAAGCACAGCTATAAAAAAAGTCCACTGCTATATTGTAAACATTACAATCCTTTGCAGCCTGAGTTCATTTTAAAATAATGGACCAAAATAATATTTATATAACCCCAATAATGTGTAAAATAAGAATTAAAAAATAGAGGGTGGGCGTCAGCTGAATGCGATTGCCTGTAGGCTGTGGAGAGTGGCAGAAACGAAAGTAGGCCTGTGCCCAGCTGTGGGCTACTGAAGGTTGATAAAAAATATTTGTATTTTGTATTGTATATTTAGTGTCAGTAAACCACTTTCTACCATTGAAATATTCAGGCTCATTCACATTTAGATATCAATTGCTCAATTTTAGGAACATTTATGTTGAAATTAATGTTGAATTAACCTAAAACGTAGACCGTAAGTGCTCTCAATTAGAGTATAATTGGTTTTGGCGGCTATTTTACAAATATGGCGGCAATTAGGCCTAATGGCGTCAGAACGTGTCGGCTGTGAACGAGTCGTGTTACGCGATTACATTCACCTTTATGACATCGCTCGCTGATGTGATAACATAGAAATGTTATCGTTCTACACGGTGAATGCACTGACGATATTAGCATTGCTTTATTTGACGATATCTTTGCTAGCTCAGCGGTAGAAGGGATGGACTGAAATTCGTAAGGTACCCTGTTCTAACCCATAAGCCGAAGCTATAGTCTCAGTGAACCTATTTTCAAGGGACTCCAAAAAGGAGTTTTTTCATCCGACTGTATCTTTTTTCTTTTTATATTTGTTACCTCAGAAGTTTTGACTGGGTGAATCGATTTTGATGATTCTATTTTATTTTAATGCTTCCCGTGTGGTCCCATTTCAATTTGGTTTAGTTGTGACAATTTGAAGTCGTTTTTTTTTTAAAATAAATAATGATTATTTCATAGGTTCGTTAAAGTAGTAACAACTCCAAAAACTATATTTCAAAACAAATAGTGACTCATATAGGGCTAGTACTTTCACGAAATTACCTACTTAGGAGAAGATGAGGGCCTTGCACAACAAATTTTCATAGGTTTTAGGATCTATTTGCAAAGGGTAGCGCGTAAAAACATTCTCTAGCAAAAAACAGGGACTATTGCTGCACCCACTCTTAGCAAAAGCGTTTAAGCTTACTGGTGTAAAAATGAAAACATAAGACATATTTAAAACTTTAAACTATTTCTAATGATATTTAATCTTTGTAAAGGAAAGAAAAATTTTTTTTTCAACGGGCAGCACTTGTAAGGGGATAGTGTTAAGCAATAATTATTATTCATTTGTTATTTATTAAAAGTAATTACATTAAAAGTATATTATACAAACTAGCAACCCGCCCCGGCTTCCCAAGAGTACAATATAGATATGCATGTATAAAGGACGAACAGGTCGTGACCTAATCAGTGGTCGGCATTTTGAGTCGATCGCGAAGTTAAGTTGCTCTAGCTGCGACCGGGTGATAGATGGGCGATCCCTTCTAGTACTGGCTTATATTTAATATCCAACCTTCTCTGTGTTTCGGAAGGCACGTAAAACAGTGGGACCCGATTATTGTCACTTTGTGATATTAATCGTAAGGTTGTAGAGATCAGTACTAAAATATCTAATCAAAGTTGATGTTGGGTTTGAACGCGAAAAAAGGATGTAGTCAAATGTCGATGTAATATGTTATTAATTATTTAATTAATGTTAATTTATATAGCAAGTAAAATACTCGTGGAATTCTCTATTATCACTATAAAATAGGTGTTTATCAATAATAAAAATAATAAAATTTAAAATCATATCGAGTCTAGTAAACTAAATCGAAAGTAACTTCAAAACAGGCAAGTTATATGTCATAAACAGAAGCATTGCAACATTTTCTCTTTCCAATCTATTTCTTAAAGACCAATTTAGACCAGCCAGCATTCACATCATCGACCTCTAATATAACTTCCAATGAAAATTTATCAATACCGAAATCGGAACCGAATGTGTGAATTCAATCAGATGTTCTGAACTATTGGAGTCGGAATCGAACCTCCGTAACATCCCTATTAACTCTATACAGCGCAACCTCGATATAACGAAACTCAAGGAACTTAAAAAAATCGCTATATTGTGCAATTTGTTACAATAAGGTTTGTTGTAAAGAGTTTAGATTGCACTACGATTCATTTTAATAAGGTAAACGAGTCTGAACCCGTCGAAACATGAATGACTTTTGTATAATTGAGTGGTAATTGTTGATAGAATAGGTAAGAATAGAATAGCTTGAAAAATTCCTAAAATAGGTTGATGCTTTCTATCTATATTATGCATTTTATATAATAATGTAAAGGTACATTTTGCATTAGTTCTTATCGACAGTTCTGGAGGATTTAAAAAAATCTTTAAATCGAGAAATTCGTTATATGGAGGTTCGTTGTATGAAGACTACGCTTTACATTTTATCGATATTTGTCTACATCCGATACGAGATGCGATTCCATCGAATGATAATTAAGGAGTAAATGTTGTGGTGAGAAGTGGGGGAGCACCAATCGAGCACTCTACTGCACGCACGACTGGCTAACCTCACGACTGCGACGGCCTCATTTATAAATTCAAAATAGCAACGGACTATCTAAACCTAGCTTAAGCTGTTGTTTTTCGCCATCACACGTACGCCACGTCGCATAGAGTGGGACAGGGACGGAGCATAGATTAATGTAACTCGTTTTATTTCATTTTTTAATAATGAAATACTGTCTGTACAAACAGTACAGGCGAGAACAAAAAACCCATTGTTGATTTCGTCTCGTCATGATTTTAGGATCGATGTTACTGACGCATTACGTTAAGTGAATTTTTTGGTTTATTAGAATTAATTTGTTGTGAAACACAGTACAGATATATTTTACTGGGTACTAGCTGTCACCGCAACTTCGTCCGCGTGATATCAGTGATTTTGTAAAATTTTGAGGGATTTTTTGTACGGAACCCTAATTATTATTTTTTAAACTGATAGAGTCTCTGTTATTCCTTGCAACATCAGCTATCTGCCATGAAAGGCAGTGATATCCCGTCGAAATCGGTCCAGCCGTTTCGAAGCTGTCCTGTAACAAACAGACATACAGACAGACAAAAACGTTTTAACATGTTTTCGTAGTGTCTATTATATAGGTAGTCATATGCAACCAGTAAAAAGTTTTAATTTCGACGTTACAGAAAGACACGTTAATTTTATTTATATAAAAAGATAATAAAATCTATATCGATACAGATATATAAAGCTGATGAGTTTGTTTGTCTGCTTAAATACGCTAATCTCAGGAACTACTGGTCCGATTTGAAAAATTATTTCATTTTTAGTTAACCGATTTATCAAGGAAGGCTATATATCATCACGCTACAATTTTTCGCCTAATTTTACGCGGACAAAATCGCGGGTAACCCCTAGTACAATATAAAATCTGAAATGAATCTTAATTCAAATAGATTCGTTAATTGCTGTTTTAAGTTAGATCCGATCTCTTGTTTCAATAAAACAGCTCTGGTAAGCAATTTAATGCTTAATGCTTTTCGCAAATCGTTTATGTTGAAGCAAGTCACGTTTTCCTCAGAAATCATTACAGATTTATCTCATTATCACATCACAATGGAAACCAATCAATATATACAAATATCATTAAAGTGTCCGTTTGTAAAGTCGAAAATATTTTTTTATATAAATATTTACTTATTTCATATGACAATATATAAACGCTATCTGTAGCATAGGCAAATTTAAAAAAAATGTCTGTCTCGCTTTGTCTGTCTGTTTGTTCCGGGTAATCTCCGAAACGATTGGACGAAACTCTCACTAGTAAATGGCTGATTTTACGAGTAAGCTATAACACAAGCTACTTTGCTTTAAGCTACATAATTAGGGTTCCGCACACCGAAATAAAGAAGCTCAAAATTTAACAAAATCACTGAATTCACGCGGGCGAAGTCGCGGTGTCCAGCTAGTCATAAATAAAATAGAAACATTCTAGACTCAACCATTAGGTACCGCGACAAATGCTAATCTCGTTAAGATCGTTAGTGAATTATATTAAATCATTAGTATTTTCGGCATTGTTTGTTTTAGGTGCATGTTGTAAATGTTTCATTCCGGAAAAAAAACTATTACATGGTCTAAAATAAAGTACAAAATACAAAAAAAAAAAACAAATCTATATTGTCTTTTTTGATAACTAATAAACTGATTTGCAGTCTGTGGTCATATCTTAATAAATAATTTCTGTTATTGTTTATGTTCATAATATTTTTGTTATAGGAAAAAAAATATAGTCTTTAATTCCTAACGTCTACAAACGACCTTTAGAAAAAGTTTCGGAGGCATAGATTTGCTTTTAGTCTAAATCATACATCATATTAATGGACACAGACCAAACTATGTTGAAATAAATCAGCATTTCTGCGTTAAAAGCAACAATATTTTAAATATAAACAATATAGCTAAACATATTTTACCTGTAATGGTCCGAAATATATTTTTCGTAAGACTTAATTTAGATCTGAGTAATATAATAACATGAATTGACCTTAAATAGTATATCCATGTAAGTAACATCGACGCAACTCGTCAAAAATACCGACGTCATGTGTTTTACATGTTAGTACGAATATTGTTGCCAGTTCAATTTATGTTTCAAATTAAAGAATCTAAGGTCTATTTTCAATTGCATAAATGACGTCATAGTTCGCAATTCGTCGGTGTGACTTACAAAGGTTCCTCTATAATTTACTTGAACTTATTAAAGTTATAAATTCGATAGCTCCCACGTAAACTATGGTAAGTCAAATTTATGTCGTGTTCACTTTTTTTGCTTTTTATGCAGAAACTTTATGAGTTCTATTAATTTTGTTACTTTCATAGTAAAATAACTTACTTTGAAATTAATACAGGTAAATTGGCCGTCTGTTCGTTTGCCCCCTTGTTGTATATAAAAAACAAGGTAATAAAAATCATCAAGCATAATAAAGCGAACATGACAAAAGTGTGGTTTACGATACTTTACTTTGGAGCCATTGTAATATTTGATAGTGCGATTGACTAAGAGAATATAGCTTCTGTAATATTTTTATAATTACGCGCTCCCTAATTAAATACTACCAACTAGTTACGATTCGTAAATCGCCGAGTGTAAGTGTACCTCTTTAAAACACTAGACGTAACTTTTTAGAAATGTAGATATATTATAAACACGTACGTACATACATATGTTAGATCTGTTCTGATAATAAAACTATTGTATTGTAATAATCATTGAAGAAAATAATTACACAAAAAATTGTAATAAGTGTTGAATATTACCTACGCTAATGTTTGGTGTTCGGCGAATTGATGTTGTTGTGCATATAGTAGCGTATGGGTAAGTTTTAGTTTGTCGACTGTAGGCTGCCCCATTCCAAAACCTAGTAAGGAACACTTTACAAAAACCGTTTTATTGCATAATTTGTTGTCCCCTTTGAAAATTTTTCCATAGAATCCAATTAAATGGGACAAAGGCCACACAGAAACCAATAAGGTGTATTGTCTTCTATGCGGTTTTTGTCCCATTTAATTGGATTCTATGGAAATTTTTCAATAGGGCTCAATCACTACCAAATACAAACACCAGCGCTTTGATCTCGAATAAAAACAGAAATATTTAAGCATCGATACCTACTTAGGTACCATTCATTCGCTCGTAACCATGTCAAAACCTAGTAAGTCAATTTAACCAATTCAAAAATCTAGTAAGTCAGGATATTGTCTGAGTAAAATAACCATAGCCAGATTAAGTCCCTATCTTGCTAGGCTTTTAAATGGTCTGCGCACTTTATTAGGTTTTATAATTAAGGCCAAATTTACGAAAGCAGAGGTAGGATGGACCCAGACTGCAGTACAAAAGTGTCCCTAAACTAGGTTTTGCAATGGGGCAGCCATACTTTTCCCACGTTTATCTACTTGACGTTTATGCGCTCTCCTGTAAAAAAGTCCATATTAGGTTTTAAAATGGGGCAGCCCCGGTGTGAATCTAACTTAATCTTGCCCAAAAAATACCTTATATCTTCGTATAAAACTAACTTTTCATCTCTTTGCAATGTCGTGATCGTAAGTACATCTATTGCTTTACACACGACTTGTAAAGATAAAGTGCACAGAGCTAGGCTGAAAGTAGAACCCAATGCGAAGATTATATCGTTTAAAGGGTTATGGTATCATTTTTTAAAATATAAGTACAACTAAGACATCAATGCATTCATTGTTTCCAGGTGTTCAACAAAGGCTTTTGTTTCTATAAACTATTTATTTAAGAAAGCTGACTTATCACGTTTGCCTTCTAAGCAGTTTGCGTGTGCCCCAATCATATTAATTATAAAATCGGTCAATTTATTTTGCTGCATATTACATTGGTTACCATTAAATGTATTGGAATTTCTTTCCAGCCTTTCCACTAGTGGGAATTGTAGAAAGGTGGTTGACACTATCAGTTTATAAGTGGCGTGGACAAATATACTCGCGTGCAATAAAATCGACTTAAGCCCAAGCGATACATAGGCACAGAAGGTTGTCCTTTCGAAAAACGGCTGTTTCTATTTTCATAAACCTTTTTGTATTTGAAAGCCCGTTTCTTTTAGTAACAGGGTTCGCTTAGATTGCAGAAGATCAGGATTTGACGTCATCCCCGGAACCCCCACGATCTCTGTAACCTCACGACTAATATCACTCAGAGACATTAATCGGATCCCACTGCTTTACGTGCCTTCCGAAACACGGAGTAGCTCGGACATCACATGTAAACCGGTGTTATAATGGGTGACCCACCCATCAATCACCTGATCGCAGCAAGAGCTACTTAACCTATCGATCGATTCATGTACCGACCACTGATTAGGCCACGACCTCCTCATTTGAATGCGTGATTATTATTCTCATACAGCAATTTTCAAATATGTGTGACAAAACGAAGCCATTTGATCCGCAAAATCAATCTTTTATGCCGATATACGTTTTGAGTGGATATAATTGCACGCGAGTGTATATACTATTGGCATTACTATTCGGCTCGTGGATGCGTTGCTGGCCTTAAATGTAACATACAACATTGCTTCCTGTATAATTGAATTACCGATAAAATATTAAGGCATATCTATACTAACATACTATACTAGATTTAACAAGAACTATTCTCCCTTTAAACAACCGGTACTGAATATGTGGCAGTGTCTTTATATTTAGTTGGTGTTTTTTTTTTTTAGATTCCGTCCCTTTAAGCTTAATATTCTATAGTAATGAGGCTTTACATGATTTTGAACTTTCGTAATTGACAGTTCTTTTAGTTCAAGAGACAACCGCAAAAATATTGACAAGACGAAAACGTTGGCTATAAATTAAAATTAAAATATTTTTTTTTGATTAGCCTAGTCGTCAATATGACAATAAATTCTCGGAATCATTATTATATTTAAGGCAATGTTTTTTTTTTTTTTTTTTTGACGTAATGTAGTGATAAATACATCCAAAAGCATTATGTACTTCTCATGAGAAAAATCGCTACACCTTGCAAGCTTATATTTTGTAAGGATTATCAGAAAAATGTGTATATTTAGGAATATATGTCAAAAAACGGAAGTGTTACGATTTTTTTATGAGAATATCGAATATTTCGTGATATGCAAGGTTCAATTCAAACGTAATACAATAATCGTTCACAACATGTGAACGATTATTCTAAATAAATTGAACCAGATCGAATAAATCTGCTTCTGATACCGAAGGACATGTAACATGTCTAACCATGACAGGTTTAAGTAAAATGTCTTTGATTTAGTTAAAGTATATCTATAGAGTATATTGCGATCGTCAAATCACTGTCTGGAGAGGCTAATTATTTTAGAGAAAATGGATGGCAAACGTGGTCAGGGGACAGCGCCTACACGTTGATCTGACACCATAAAGATGGCGGTTGGCGATAGTATACAGCGTGCCGTCCATTCTGCATATCATTGTAACTTATGGAGACTGTTTGTTTATGGTCATGATCCTCAACAATGAGGGTACAAGGAAGGAGAATAGCTACAGAGTACGCAGTCAAATGTGTTAATAATTTTGACGGTTGTCTCTTAGACTATAACGTTGCCAAGTAAAAACTTCGCATAATTATTACATGAGCAATTAATAAGGGGTTAAAATGGATCGAAGATCGATTGATTGAATGGAGTTCATTTAAAAACACTATCAATAAAAATATTCAAAATTAAGCTAAATCGATTTCTAAAACGTTCAAATTGATTATTATTTTATTTACTTACAATAAAGTGTGATGCTAAAACTATACTTAAACATTGCCCTAAGGTTGGTTTTTATTTAAATGCGGCTTTTTTAACCAATATTTTCAATAATTTTGACAGGAAAAAAAAGCAATTCTATGGTTGTATGACGGAAATCGACCAATGTCTTAAAATTTAAAGGCATCAAAGGGGTATTCTAGTATTCTTAACCACTAATACAAAACATACACAATTAAAGGCATTTTTTTTCTACGTCACACATTTACAGCAGACACTAGTATTATAAGTTCAATTTTAATACTAGTTTTAAAATATTTTTGTACATTCCAATGGATTGTTGAAATAATTGTCTCAATTATGCAATTGGTTCTATGGCCATTTGAAGCCAAAGCCATACAAATTTACTATACATGCATCTCCACCGAGATATACATTTTCAATGGACAACACATAAATACAGAAATTTTTTATTCATTTATGAAAATTAAATTCCAAGAAATCCTGTGTATAAATAAAAACCATCCGTCATAAGATTAGACAATAATAATTTATAATATTATTTTCCGTCAACTTCTTTTTCCTTAAGAATAATTAATATAACAAAAAATAACGTTTCAATGTAATTAAGCGTTTGAAATTAGATATTTTACCACCGTCTCTTAGTCTATAAACATAGTTAACTGTTATTCATTCTGATTAAGGTTCTCGCTAACATAACCTTCCGAAAATCACATTCGTTCTATCAAAATATGCATTCTGTCTTTGTCGATGAGGTAAAATTTCTAAAAAACTGTTCCTTACGGTCGTCAAAAGAACTACAAATTTAGGGAGCAAGATGTTATTTTTTTTTTAACAATTAATATTACAAAAAGTCTGATAGACCGATGCGTGGGTAAAGATAGATTAGAAACTGGGCGATACGGAGGGCTAGAGCTGGGCAGGTCAAAGAGTTAAAAATACGAACTAAATGGTTTAATTAGTTCCAGGAGATGTTTAAATGGAAATAAGAGACATATGTTTTAAATTAACTAGTCCCAAAATTTTTTAGTGGCACACATTTGCGTCATTTACTATTACAAAAATATTATAAAAAATTTATTTGGTTTGCAATAAGCCCCCAGTTTCAGTATTGCTTATATTTTTCTAATATACAATATTTTACAACTACCTTCGAATCTACACTATATTGTAATTATGATGGTATGACATGATATTGCTTTCTAAGGCATATTTGTACGTACCTAAGTCTAAGGCCCTGATTAAAAATGCAGATTTAAGGCTTCATAAAATTGTTAATGCCCAACTTGTATTGTTTGTTTATCATTTGTAATTAGAAATTTAAAAAAGGGAATAGAGTGCATACATTATATTGGAAATATAAATATCAATAGAAAAAAAAGGTTTGTTACACCATTTATAGCTCGAGAATGGCTGTAACAATTTTTATGGTCCTGGATTTGTTTGATTTATCCACGTCCCAAAAAGCGGACTGATTAACCATTTAATTATGGTAAAAGTTCACAAACAAAATATACCAAAATTGACTGATTTAAGGGTGGTAGGAAGTTTTACATACCAAACTATTATCTTGATTATAAAATCTGCCTTTTATGGACGACCGATGGCGATCAGAAGACTCTCATATGAGTCGCCAGTAAGTGTCATATTTATCCCATTAAAGTCATATAAGGCAGAACTAATTTTTTTTTTATGTTTCATTGGCTTTAGATTCACAAGGAGGCCATACATAAGTTACGTCACAAGTTAAAGGGGAGTTAGGGTATCGCCAAAATGTGATCTTGTGTGACAACGGGCAGGGGGTAACCCTTGTGACGTCACAAATCAAAATTAAAAATATTACAAAAAAAAATTAAAAACAGAATGGAATTACTAAGAAATTATTTATGATACTTGCATAACATTTAAAAATATGTGATGTCACATTAAGGGGGAGGTGTTTCGAAAACATGCCAATGTAGTACAAGGTACAAGGGAGGGAAACCCTAAAATATCGTTTAAGTTGTGTGACGTAATTTATGGCCGATTCCTAAGCAGCACATTTACCGAGTTAATTTATGAGACATAACTCAAAACGGTAAATATGAAATGGTTTCAGACCATATTTTCTTTTTTATCAACATTCGAACCATTTGATATATAATAAAAAATTAAGATATGAATGTCTTTGAATATCCACGTTTAAGATATTACTAGAACTTATTCCATTTATTTCATGTTGCTATAGAATTAGTTCTGAGAACGCCATAATTTTAAAATCATAAAATTCCATATGAAAATTTCTTGACATGGTTTTATATTGCGCATTTTAAAATAATATAGTCTAATTAAATACCAGAAAAAAATACGCACAAATTCGTACCTAAAAATAGTTTCGTCGAATCATAATAATAATAAATACGTGAGAGAAGATCTTAAAATTAGTTTTTTTTTTCTTTAAATATAATTTACAATCGCATTAAATTATTTTGCTTACATTTTTCGCTTCATTTAATATATTTCCACAGAGATTACAATTATCGAAAATTTTTTACCCCTCATTTGCACGAGAGTTAAAAAAGCGTTGCGTTAAATTTCGACATGGACGCTTTTTTACCGTCATCTGTAGGATAATATGTATAAATACAGCGTTGAAAACGGGACACTGCTCGATAAAAAAGCGTCGCGTTTTAGAGCCGCTGCCGTGTGACGTGTTTTTAACGCATGGTAAATAAACGCTCTCGTGCGAATGAGGCATTATTGTGGTAAGGCGTTTTATAAGATAATGTATGAACACCTTCACATTGCTTTATAACCATCTTGTTAAATTTTTTTCTACTAACACCAATAAATAAAGTTACATAACTTGTATTTTCTTTCCAAATAAAACCTAACTTGGCGCTATTGAGTGAATAAGTGTTTAATTGTGATAATATTACCTAAATTAAAAAAAAAAAACATATTATATTGTAACTTTTTGCTTGTGTAATCTTTCTTATGCAATTTAATGTTATATTAAATTGTCATCATAAACCATGCAATGAGACAACGAGGAGTGCCGTTATATTTTTATATAAACCCCTTTTTGGATAAAAACTGTGAATGATTTTTTTTAAATATTTAACAATACTTTTTGGGAAAGTCTAATATTCCCTTTTCCACTTATACTAGGCTTAAATTAAATGCTTGTATCAGGAGTGGCTGCGACAATATCCCAGAGACATCGTGATTTGGACCGGGTACCTTGCAGATTTAAATCCATTCCTTTTACCTTTGAAGTATTGATACTTGTATATCTCGAATGTAATTAATGGCTAAAATATTTTTTTTTGCCAAGGTATATAAATTTTGTATTAATTATATGAACATTACATATAAACAATTCAATCTTTAGCGCCAAGTTGTTGTTTTATACAACAAAGATAGGCCCCCAATTCTGTATGACTTTTAAGCAGATTATATACCAAAAAAGTGATTAAAGATACAAAACATTGGGATTAATACATACAGTTCCAAAGTTGGTTTATGCTTATGTTTGGCCAATTTAATCTATATTAATATATAAAGCTGAAGAGTGTGTTTGTTTGTTTGAAGACAATAATCTCAGGAACAACTGATCTGATTTGAAAAATTCTTTTAGAGTTACATAGCCCATTTATCAAGCTATAGGCTATATACCATCATGATAAAATGGAACCTTTTTTTTATCTAATTTTATGCAGACAAAGTCACAGGCATACCTTGTATTGTATATTTTCTAGCCCATCATTAAAAATATGCTTTCAAATATGCTGTTTAATAAAAAAAGTTGATATATTTAATTACATGACCAAACATCCATTATAATAATTTTAATTCAAGATTTTTATAGGTAAAGTAATATATTGTATAAAAGACCTATAAAATTTTTTTATATTGACAATTGTATTGCGCGAAATTTTATTTTTATTTCGTATTACCTTAATCCACTGTTACTTATATATGTTCCCTGTGAACTCCTTACCAAGTCAACCGATATTCATGAAAGTTTGTATTTATGTGTAATTTGGTCAAATTTGAGAGATAGGATAGTTTTTATTTTAATTTAACAAAATCACTGACTTCACAGGGTCTAAGTCGCGAAATACAGCAAAAAAACCGACTTCAAACTGTCAGAAATCGACCAAATTGAAAAGGGAACACCATCTTTCAAATAAAAAAAAGATTCATTAAAATCGGTTCACCCAGTCGTAAGTTCCGAGGTAACAAACATAAAAAAAACACCTTTGTTTAATTCGGATAAAAAAAGAAGTCATACAGAATATGGGGATAATCTTACGTTGAGTTGGCTGTCCAGATGGTTGTCGCCACAATCTAATACTAGTGTTTCCTCCTGGACTTACGTTCACATCCGAATGGTTTCTCGGCGTCGCCGTGAACTTCGTACGGCAAAAGGGTCGCAGCCCCCGCACGCTTTCTACCGCGACCCTGAATTAAAGAGACAAAAGTTCACTAAGTAGAGGTTACACCACGCTTGCAGTTCTTATGCCGGAGTCAGACAGCCCAAAGTGTTTGTAAAGTCTACCACAAAATTGGTTTATCACGTTAAGATCGAATGTCGTATGCACGTCAATTAGTTAAAAAGGCTCATTTTTGCTTGTTATGCATTACGTTCATTTCTAATTATAACCCTTATTAAATTTTTCTTTATCTATGAGCTGTCATCAAAAATGGTTAAGCACTTTCTTGGTTTTTGGAAGCCTTCTGATGGTGCAGAGTTCTATGGGCGTCTATAGTAACTTAGATAATGAACTATCTGCTCTTTTATTTTTTTAAACATGTCATGCAGAGTCGGAGTGACTTTCATAACGGTCAAGGGCGGGGGGTTTGGGGCGATTCGAGGCTTAGCTGTTCGCGAAGCCCCAGGTGGGGCTTCTTATCGAGAGTCGGTACTCCGCCGGTGCCTTCTGTGAGGCCGAGTCCGTGGATAGCGTGTGAAGGAATTATGGGACGTAAGTAGGTTGACGCCTCCGAGCACTGAACCGCGCTGAAGCCGTCGCGAATCGGGAGAGAACCACCTGCTCGTTGGTCCTTTATATTATACAGGGTGTAAAAGACATCATACCGGATACGCATCCCATGCCTTCATTAGTTAAATATTCATTTGTATACATTAAGCACGTTGCTTCCGGGAACTGATTCGGAGATCAATTTAACTTTTTTTAGAACAAATTTGATTAGCATAAAAAAGGTTATACTGAGCCAACCTTAAAAGATAGACATATGCTGTCGCGGATAGCTTTTATCTAGAACTTTTAAAGGGGAACAATTTTGTCATACGTGACTTTTGCGAAACTTTAACCGTTTACGCAGGGCACGCAGCGGAAGCTCTCAAATGGGGAAAAGAACCCCCGATTTTAATACATTCTTCATTGGAGCTCTGCCCCTATTGGTCTTAGCCTGATGACATATAGCGTATAGCCTTCCTCGATAAATGATCTATCTAACACTGAAAGAATTTTTCAAATCGGACCAGTAGTTTCTGAGATTTGCACGTTAAAACAAACAAACTCTTCAGCTTAATATATTAGTATAGATATAAAGATTATAAAAATTACATAAAATTTATTAGTGTAGCTTAAAAGGACTGAGGGTACAAGAGCCGATAACGAATTTATTTCATATTAAAAGATAAAAATAGATGTAAAATATCATAAATTAGTAATTTATCTAAGATCGCGTTTGATGTTACGGGCATCGGTTAGTTGTAAATACATTTAAACAAAGCCTGTTAATAACAAAGACATTCGTTACGCGGTAATTTTCACAACACAACTAGTAAACAAATATAGATTTATTACACTATGCCAGCTGACGTCAAATTTCCAAAATTATGAACCTTATTAACATTGCAGAAAAACTAAAGTAGCTTAATTTCTTCGGCGAATAGAGACTGCATAAGAAACAAACACAATTTACAACCATTATTGCTAACAACAAACCCATAGCTTAAAAATCGACTTAATTGTCATGTTTTTAAGATTGAATATTCAATAGCTGACAGCATTTTTACTTAGTTTTATGATGGGAGTTCGGTGCAATTTGCGAAAAAGATATTCAAAAGAAAGTGATTTATGACTAAAGTTGGTGCAATTTTTCGTAAACAGCATTTTTAAAATATTTATTTATAGCTTTATTCAAAAACTCTATCAAAAGATCTACTCGCATACTTATGTATAAATTAACTTATTAAGAAGTCTATTCGTACTTATTTTATTTATTAATTAATAATAATATAATTTATATTAAATTTATTTACAATTAGTTTATGTTAATAAGTTTATTTATAGACAATTCTATTCGTAGTAACTAAAAAAATATTTATTTATAGTAGTATAAATTATATTCAATATATTTTGTATAAGTCGCTATAAATAGTATAATGCAATTAATTTAATTAATTTTTTCTTGTTTTTCATGTTTTTTGCATTAATGACAAAATATATTTATTATAATTAAATAAATTATATTTAATAAGCGTTTAATAATTAATAATGTAACGTCATGAAATTTTTTCTTGCTTGTCATATTTTGCAATAAAGACGCTATTAATTATTACTTTTATCGGGACTAGGAAAAGCAAACAAACATTCAGTACACAGTATTCAAATTAGTATAATGTTATTTTTAATTAAATAATATATTAAATAACACTGCAAATTGTTTAATCAATTGTTGGATAATAGACTTAAAAGTTTAAAAATGGAATCTAAATGTCACAAACAAACAAAACAAACAAAAAAAACACAAAAGATGCCGCCTGTCTTACACGTGTCACGTAAAATCGCTAGGCAAAGGTCGTAGCCCTTAGCGGCCGCAAAGTCCCTAACGCGCGGATCTTTGATTCTAGGCGTCAAAGGAAGCCGCCGTACACGTGCCACAGTACTAGGGATGTCCGTTAAAAACATACAAAGTTTTTATCGATATATCAATCGACAAATCAAGTTGAAACATCGATGTGGTTTTCGATGCATCGATAGAAAATTAAAGAATACTTTTAACATTATAAACGCGAAAGTTTGTACACATGGATGTATAAGTATCCGGAAGGGCATTCTTGACGCTCGTTCACGGAAAAACTACCGAACCGATTTTAATATATTTTTACTATAATATAGTTTATACATCAGAATAGCGCATAGGCTATAAATTATAAAGTATTAAGTGTGAATTGTCCAAAATATAACGATAAATGTCAAGTAAGTAGGAGAAAATCCTGCCATCTGCGAGCCATTCTGGCGTGCGTTGCAAAAACCGTTAGACTTACACGTATATAGTGTATGAAGGGAATGTTTATCTTAAACAGCCCTACAAAAAAGCCCGCGACAGCATATATCTATCTTTCATGTTTAAGCAATTAACGCCAAAATAGTGAACCATTATGGAATGAGGACAATATTATAGGATCATAGAAAGTAGTAAATAGTAAGTAACTCAACGTTCGGGCAGGACAACGTCTGCCAGGTCCGCTAGTGAATACCTATATGAAAACGAGTTTACTGTAATATTTAATCGGAATTATAAAGTTTTTTTTTTATTTCAACATTCCAAAAACTTTGATAGCGTTACGTTAATAAATATAATTTGAGAACAAGTGCTTGGCATTAATTAACGTAATAGTCTTTTAGCTTTTTTTTATGTTGTTCTCTAACATATTTTATATTTTAGGTATGACAATATCTAACTTAGAGAAACTAACAAAAAAATATATATTATGGAAGTATCCATTATAGATATCTTATAAATGTGATGATTTATATAACATACTAAAGTTTGGTAGTGTTAATACTATTTTTGAATTCCTTAGGAATATTATTTTTGCTAGATGAAATGTACTATCTCTTATTCTGTTTCTCTGACACGTTAGAAAAATATCATGACAACAATTCTTGGAGAGATTTGAAACCATAACAAATAAACAGATATATTTATTATATTAGTTAGCAGTAACTTCAGCATATCAGTTTCTAAGAGTATGTGATGTTTTGAATTCTAACAATAATTTATTTGGAAATACCAGAATTTTTAAACCTAAATGTACAAATAAAATTCGCAAAAAGGTCAAATTGAAGTTATGTAAATACTAAAAGCTTTTATGTAAATGACTGTCTAATTCTAGTTATTCAAATACAATCGAGATAAAAAATCAAATCACATTCATGTTGCAATACCTACTAGGTGACCAATTTCTAACGTTAGATTAATTAGGTTCAATTTGGTAAATGAGTCATGACCGAACGCCTGCATCGATTCTAATTAGAAAACGTGCATGTATGGTTCGAAATAAGATTTTTCAATGAATGCGCGCATAATAGATGCGTCATGAGTCAAAAACGATTCTTGGACCCCATCGGCCTTGTCGAGTTTAATGAACCCATAGCGGCTGACTAAATGTGTCAACCCACATAGGTAAAATTTATTTACAAAACCCATGACCTCCATTTTCCTATCGCACCTATACAAAAACAAGAAACAAATATTTTTACAATCCTGGAATACTTTTTTAAACTAGTTCAGTCAAAAAAATTTGACACGTTTTGAAAAGTACCGGCGCTTGAATAACACTCACAATTCAACCATCCACTCCCCTTCGAGTATTTGACGCCAATTGTCTTCATCTAATTCGACATTTGCACTTGCTAACTTTGTAAAACAATATAAAAATACACAGGAATATAGAAAAATATTCAACACTTGCGGGGTCTTGGTAAGGCGCGCCATGTCTGATTTTATGACAGAGCGGAGATCATAGAGATTCATAGTGAATAGTGATACTATCCTAAAGAAAATATTTTTATGTTGTAATGTTGCCAATTGAAGTAAAATTTAATTTTATCTTTGAATCAAATATTTAAAAACCTATTGCTATTTTTTATTTTTGAAAATTTTTTCAATAAAGTTTAATACCTGAAAAGTGTAAGTATGCAAGAAAATAGAATAGCGCATACTATTAGATACGCCAACAGATGGCGAAGTAATCTTTACAAATAGTTTTATTCGTATTTGCCTAGATGGCTGTACTAATCTCGTGTAAAAATTTGTTTTCCATGGATTCTTGATATAGATAGATTTTATAAATAAACTTATTTGTTTTTTGCATTAGGCTTATATAATAGAGAAAATTTTATTTTTTCAACTCATCTGCGACGTGCAACTCGTTTGAGATAAATTATTAAAAAACTTGGTAACTTGTAAAATTTAGAACCTCAAGTAATTACATAAGTAAAGAGGTGCATTGAAATCCTTAAGAAAAAAAAGGGCGCTAAGGCCACTTTTGTTGTGGCTTAAAGTCTTGAATACCCTGTACTTACCAAAGTTTAAAAGCTTTTATATGTAGGACAATTAAGAACCTGTCTGTTTATAATGTAGCTAATCTAATGAATGTGCTAGAGGTTGCAGGCAATTGAAATATATATTATTTTTTATTTTACATATACCTATAACACATTCAGACTTCAGGTGGAAATTAAATCCGTATTCTTGAGCGGAAGATGAGGTCACTGCCATTTGTGTCTATAGACCATAATTTTTTTTTTTGATTTACTTATGGATATTTAAGATTATGCTAAAACCTTCCAGAAAAACATATACTTCTTCAATAACATATAAGTATATATTTACATATTAATACGTGAAGCGAAAACTTTATCGTAAAATGGTACCCCATTTTACGAAAATTGCGGAAAACGGAAGAGTATAAAATTTGGCACTATTGTAGTTGATATCGAGAAAGGTATGCGAATGCGAATTTTTTTTTATAAAAGTAATATTAATGTATTAAATTATTAAAATAAGACCACACGCACACCAATGCCAAACGATTTGCGCCATTTACACACATGTATTGGATGATGTCAAAGCGTGATCGTGACAACCGTATGTTATATTAATTGTCAAATTTTATTTTTCTGTGAATAGAACAATACATGTCGTTGTACACAAAAAAGGTTTTTGGGCGAATTTTGACCAGCCGACGATCTCTAGTCTGTATTAATTTACAAATATGACAAACAAAATTTGACTACGCATCATTTTTGACAGTTGTATCAATTCAAACAAAGTTATAGCTA
>JANCMC010042461.1:0-31559 GCA_024363005.1 Charaxes varanes | reverse complement strand
TTATTTTCACAACAAAAAGTATCCTTTGTTCTTCTCGGAGGTCCAATCCATCTCTATTTCGCAATTCATCGAACATGGTTCAGCGGTTTAGGCTTGAAAACGTAACAGACAGAGTTACTTTTATTTATCTATACTCTCTTTATATAATATAGAAAAAAAAAAAAAAAAAAGCTGAAGAGTTTGTTTGTTTGTTTGCTTGAACGCGCTAATCCTACGAACAATTGGATCGATTTGAAAAATTCTTTCAGTGTGAAGATAGGCCATTTATCGAGGAAGGCTACGGGCTATGTTGTATCATCACGCTAAAATTGAATTTATTTTTTTTACTTAATTTTAAGCGGACGAATTCGCGGGCACAGCTAGTATTTTATAATACCGATTATAATAAGGATATTAGTAAAGATTACCGTGAAACTCCAAAACTACAAGTCTGACAAAATACAAATTAAATCCCTAACTTGCAAGCAAAAATGTTTATTTCCGGAACTAATTATAGTTTACCAAAATGAGGGGAACTCGATTAAAACTATGAAAAGTTTGAATTAGATTTTATTACGGCAAACGAGCATCAATTAGAGTTGTTTCGCGCGGAGGGACAGAGAGAAAATAAAGTTGAAACTAAGTACTGTATATGACCTTTTACTGAAAATAACAGGACCATAAAAGATAATGTTATGCTTAGTTGAAGAGTTAGTTCCCTCATTAAAATAGTAACTCCGTGTTATGGGGTAGTACAAGAGACGGTGGCATGTCTGACGTGTCATATATATGAGTTTGATTGTTGTTACTTTTTACCTATTAAACAACAACCAACCTTTATAACTTTTTAGTCGAAAAACCCAACGATGCTAGTGGATAAGTAATTATCAGTAAAGTTTTTTATCTTGAAGATTCCTTGCTTGTAAGTCAAGGTGTAATGATGGCCCGGCTTGTAGCAATGATCCCACCATGACATGGGAGATAGATGGTCCCATAAAAGTGTTATAGCTTACAGTCGTTAGCAGAGTACTTTGCTAGTCATGGTTACACTGTTTTATCGGTTTATTTTTAAGTTTATATCTGAAAATCATCGTGGTATTGTGCTAAAACTTTGACCTTTTTGACTGAAGCACTATAATACTGTTTTAGATTCTAATCTTGTATTGTAAAATCATAAATTGGTGTTTTGGTCAAATAAAGTCTCTACCTATCTATTTGTTTCATTGGATTGAAGAGGTACTAAGACTCTTTAATCACTTTACTAGCGTGATCGTGTCCCCTATCTACCATTGGCTTTAATTCTGCGTTTGTTAATTGCAAGTGGCACATTATATTAAATATAACTAAATCTAAAAGGGATATTATGAGTATAGGTTTTTGTTGAGTAGAGTTAATGAGTATTTATTTATAAAATTAATGAAATATACATTCATATTAAAGTCAACTTATAGTCGATGTCAGAGCTGTTGTCCCAAGACCCGTGAAATAAAGGCCGCTCTTTGCCTAACTTTGCAATTTAATTCGTTTTTCTCTTTTTTAAGAACGGAATGGCAATTTAGACACTGTAGCGGAGAATCTAAAATGATATCTACACTTAGCTTTAAAGGAGCTTTCAATTTCTGGAAGAAATGACTTCGCTCGGTAATGAAATCACTTTTAACACTCGATCGTGTTACAATACGCAGATCATTTTTAAACAGTGTCTATATAGGTATATTTAACAGTATTTTTTTTAATTAGCCTGTAATGTCCCACTGCTGGGGAAAAACTTCCCCCCTCCTAGACCACTCTCTACTAGAGCTATCCCAATCCACTCCTTTCCCGCAAAGACATCCAAGTCATCGTGTCACTTCTTCCTCGGGTCCATTCGTGCTATGTACCCAGCCTATTCACACTTGAGCTTTGCTGACTTTTTCTCCACATTAATTGCACCTGTGATGGAACGCAAGGTGGTGTTCTGAACTCCATCAATCCTATTAACACCTATTATGCTACGTTCCATGGCTCTTTGGCAAACCGTGAGTTTAGACTTCTGCTCTCCGGTTAATGACCAAGTATTAACTTTAACACAATTCTTTATTCAATTGATAGTATGAGGAGATTTTTTTAAATTTAATAACTTTGCAAAAATCCGGAAATAATTAAGTATGTTGAAAAAAATCTTCTAGATAAATAAAAGAGAAACCGCAGCAATGTATACACGCGCATAACTTCCGCACGACTGCACCAAATGGGATAATTTTTTTTGTTGTGCTCGTTCATATCTAAAGAAATAAATAACGAAATCCTCGTCCTAACAATAGTAAGGACAAGTTTTGTATAATGAAAACATTCTTGTCTGCTTGTTTGTTACGGATAATTTTCGAAAATATTGCGCAAGGGAACGGGAAAGGGATAGGTAAGGGAACCGAAAAGGAAACGGGATTGGAAACGGAATGACAATAATATTATAGGATAATTGAATGTGGTAAATAGTAACCGAAGACATATTCTTTGGTTTGGTTAAAATTTAATTAACTTTTGGTTAAAATTTTGGGGTTTCCGAGCCACATCAGTTAGTTGAAAATCTTCTATGTCTAAAAGCGAAAGCTTAACTAACAGGAAATCTCGAAAGCCGCGGCACGTACAATAATGAAATTTGCCAAGAAGGTAGCTTATAGTTAGTAGACATCAACTAAGAAAGAAGTTTTGGATTGGATGAAATTACGGAGGTCTAAGGGCTCCCGAAACTTTACGCAGACAAAGTCGCAGGAGACAGCCAGAGTACCTAGCACGAACATTCTCGATAGTTTTACTTACTTATACATTCGAAACGATACGTCAAATGAACGTTCGTGTCTCCATTTTACACGACTTAAATGGCCGTAACGTCGAGGATTCTATACGTGCGAATTCTGATTTCGTTCGTGCGAACAATATTTAGTAAGTAAGTTATATAAAACGGTAGTATTAATTTGACGTTCGGTTTCGAACGTAAAAGTAAGGGACTTAAACCTAAACGTAAACTTGGGGACCTTCAAGAAAAGAGCATACTTATTTCTCAAAGGCCGGCAGCGCATCTGCGAACCCTCTGGTGTTGCAGTTGTCCATGGGTGTCGGAGAACCACCTGCTCGTTTGCCCCTTGTTATATATAAAAAAAAGTAATACTATCGATAATGTTCGTGCTAGGCCCTCACTATTTACATGAACCTTACTGTAATATAATCGTACATTGTGTACAGGCGATTGCGGTCAAAAACCGGTGGGTGACTTTGCAATATTGCCTTAAAGAAGAAGGCAGGTAACTTGAGACAAGTGCACAGGATGTGTATCCTGTATTCAAAACCGGTTACCACTTGGCGCTTAATCGCAATCAACTAGTGATTCCCACGGTGTTTTAGATTTATTGTGCCCACATACCGGTTTTACGATTATGAAAGAAAGTTTTTATTTTATTATTAACCCGCTCGATTTATGTATATTTAATGTGAAAAAGTAAATGTGTTTGCGCAGCGCGCTTCCTGTAGTTTAGATTGGATTGGTACTTGGAACTTGTTTAATATATATGTAAGAAACTTGTTAAGTTTCTAATGAATTTCGTTGAAATTATTAAAATGTACGTGTTTAGGTAAAAAGTGAAAGCATTTAAGTTGTCAATCTAGAATCTTATAAACCACATTGACCAGATTTATATTATTTAAACTTGTTTTTTTTTAGATTATCAACTTTATCATTAACCATACGATTTTTATAAAGGAGTAGCTGTGCCAGCAGTTCTACTTGCGTTATGCAAATTTTATTTTTCACTCTAATGAGTGATATTCCGTCGGGGGAGGGTGATATTCCGCGCGAAACGTAACTCTGTTGCAGATAGGTTAGTAAGTTCCCGGTTATATTTTGTTGAAATTATGAAAATGTATGTGTTTAGGTAAAAGTGAAAGCGTTTAAGTTGTCAATCTAGAATCTTATAAACCACATTGACCAGATTTATATTATTTAAACTTGTTTTTTTTTTAAATTATCAAATTTATCATTAACTATACGATTTTTATAAAGAAGTAGCTGTGCCAGCAGTTCTACTTGCGTTATGCAAATTTTATTGGGTAATTATGCATTTTGATTATTTTTCCAAACACGCATATTGTTTTCTAGTTGTTTTTTTTTTTGCACTCTAATGAGTCATACTCCTCCGGGGGTGGCCGAAATACCGGACAAAACGTAACTCTGTTGCAGATAGAGTAGTAAGTTCCCGGTTTTCCGGTTTTCTTGTTTTATGTTATGTTGTTTTAGCACAGAAGTGCATGTATGTGTGTGTTTATAATGACAATAATGATGAATGATGTGTTGTAACATTTACGTCGGAATGGTTCAAAATGCCCTATTGCAGCATTTTTAACTCGAAAACTTTACAAAAAAAAATTCAGTTTCCTCCGACGCAATATCACTCATTAGAGTGCAAACAAACAACTTCGAGGAAAATAAAAATAAATTACCCTTAGACGTAATATATTACACTAACAAAATTAGGTAGGATATTTGAAGAAGAAGAAAAACTTTTATTTGGTATAAAAAAAACACTGTACATAAAATATACGTATAATACATAATTTACAATTAAAAAACAAAAAAAAACCCTTATAAATTATATGTACAAAGTGAGGTGCCCAAAAAGGTAAACCTCTCAGCTTATTTGTTGGAAGAGGGACAATTCCAATTCCAACATTGATTTTCGGAGGCCATCTATTTAAATGTTTCTGTCAATTAGCAGTTATTATAATTAATGAATTTCGCCGATGCTTGAAGCATCAGCCCTAACATAGAGATACAAATTACCGAAATGATAAATAAAGTACCATAGACTCGCCACATGCGACATATGGCGGGCGCACGTGCTCGCCGTTGGTCCGACCGAATTATATATTTAGGAACTGTCATTCGATACGTTATTTTTGTAGACAACTCTCCCGCATAACCGATTGTCTCTGTATTTATAGTCTTATGAACAACTACCCTCCTCCATGTATACACTACAATCTATAACATGAATAACACGCAAAAGGCTAGTTGACGATTTTGCAGAAATTTGTTTATATTACCTTGAAGTCAACTAAGCCTAAAATACAAATATTTCAGCGAAAAACAAACTGTCCTGGGTAATTTTGCGTTTCTATTAATCCATTTAAAATTTAGCGCTAAAACGCTCTGAACTATCATAGGTTATTTTTGACGTAACGTCTTGCCAAACAAACAGTTGTAATTGGCGTGATAGAAGTGTACGTTAGCAACAACATTGGCAAGATGTGACGTCATGCGCTTTGATTGCTGTTCGATGTCATGTGATTAATGTCTATAAATTAATTGATTTTTGTTTTCAAATTATAAAACAATCTAACGTATTTTAGTAATTCCACTTGATTTAGTTTATATTTATACCTCCACCAACTACCCAGTATATAAATTTATTAGGTGTTATTTTAGTGGCAACTACCCTATTATGCATTCTAACTAAAGCTTAGTTTGCAATGCCGTAAAATCATAGTACAAAGTTAGTACTGATGATTTCTTTCGCGTAATACAATATTGCTTAAATTTTGTTTAAGCTTTTTTTTTACGTGGGGAAACCCGGCACGGGTACCCATCCGCCACAAGGGCCGACGGCGGGTTATGTCGGACTCCAACCGACTAAAACCCTACTTCTTCCTTACGCCTACACGGCGGAGATATGGGAACGGTCTTGCAATCTGCCGTCTTGTTTAAGCTTTGGTCTCTTGATCGTAACGCAAAACGTTGCGTTGTGCGGCATGCGGTGTCGGATACATAATTCTAAGATTATTATTGTATAGCATTGTCTCTTATTCCGTCGCCGTCAGCGGCGAAAAGCAAGCCCAGCACGGCACGCTTTTCGCAGCGTGTGACCAAAGCTTTAAGTTCCTAAATTCAAAATGTATATTACGCGCTGCTGGGTCTAAACTACGCTTGGTAAACCCTCGAACATCGGCTCGCATGGCTGCCGCGCGTAATCTATACAATTATTTACTTTAATATATATAAGTTTTTTTCTTAAATTAAATATTAGGAATCTATATACATGAAGCGAAAACTTTCGTTGCCATTTTAAGAACATTAAGCGGCCTAAGAAGTATGAAATTTGGCACAGTTAAAGTTTATATTGAGAATGATGTGCAATTGCTACTTTTTTTTAATATAACTAGCTGCGGCGCGCGTCTCCGTCCGCGTGGGCCACTCTTATCACTTAGGAGTATGAAAAATAGGTAGTCGCCGATTCTCAGACCTATTGAATATGTGTATAAAAATTCATAAAAATCGGTCAAGCCGTTTCGGAGGAGTACGGTAACTAACATTGTGACACGAGAATTTTATATATAATATATGCATTATTAATACATTAAATTATTAAAATAGCATCTGACGCACACCAATGCCAAACCATTTACACACACACGTATACATTTTACTATAAAATTCTGTCATAGTGTAGCCATAACGACTGTATGTGTGTTAATTGTCAAATATTTAAATTGTCCAGCAAATAAGGAAACAATAACTCTCCTTATGATGTATATCTATTATATTTCCGGGTGAGTAGCTCATGGAAGGCATTTTATAATTTTTCACAGTAGGCAGTGGGCTCAGTAACTGCGCGTTAAATATTTAATACCGACATGACCTGCATTTTAGAACGATCGAAAATGAGGCCGTGCGAATTATAGCAGCTTAATAGTCGTCCAAGAAAAGAAATAAAAAGCCATTTTTTACGCGTACTTTAAAGCGTGTGGATAACTCAATGCAGCCTTGATAAATAAGCAAGTTTTGGGAGTCCTAAAGGTTACTTTTAATCCGCTTACAAATTTAAAGCATAATTCTAGGTCTCTTTTTTTGAGTTTATGTTTTCTTTGGGAAAAATAAAATTGCTTTGCATAAGTGTGAAGTAAAGAATTTATAAAATTTTGTATTTAAATGAATAGTATGTCACAAATAACGTCTATACTAATATATAAAGCTGAAGAGTTTGTTTGTTTACTTGAACGCGCTGATCTCAGTAACTAGTGGTCGGATTGAAAAAAATCCTTTCAGTGTTAGATAGCCCATTTATCGAGGAAGGCATTTTGCTTGATGATATATAGGCTATATATCTTCAAGCCAAATGCTTGCACCTAATTTTACACGGATGAAGTCGCGGGTAACAACTAGTCTAATATAATATTGCACTAATTTCTTGACTCTATAAAGTTTACATTATTTCAGAAATTTTTTTCTTTCAATTCGCAGGTCGTTCGGAAAGCAATTTCTTTTCTCTTGCTTGTTAGGACTCTGCGTAGATTAACTTTATTCAACCCAGACTGTAAATATTGTCCTGGTTTATATGGATGTGGTCAAAGTACGAACTTGCTTCCTAGACTTATAACACACCCTCAAGACCAGTAGAGCTCATAGAGTTTACAATGGCCTAATATGTGAGTGCCCTTATTCCTCCCGGGGTTAGGATATACTGTGCTATCAGGACTTTATGTACTCGAATTACCGACATGAAATCTAATTTAAATCAATTTCTTCTAAGTGGCAACCCTGTCTAAATCGCATCGGTGTGCGTCATATAATAATTGTTAGCCACTAAATGCGATACGATCTCGAAATGTAAAGCATTACTGTAGGTATTTCAACTTGCGGGAATTGTTATGCATGTCTGTCTCGCACTCCACGCGAATGGGATTTAAGTAGACGGCTCAAACAATTCATATTTTGAGACATGGATTACTCTTTGATCGGATTACGCATTTATTTTTTCATTTGTAGTCATATGTGGTTCTTCTAACCGGATGGCCATGATATCAATGTTTATTCAATATATCATAAACAATCGTTATTACAAGTTTTGTTTTTATGGCAATCTTTGAAACAACTTATCTGAGAGCTTTGAGTTTTTTACTAAAATATAAAGAAAGAAAAGTACCCTTTATATACTCTTTTAATACCCTTTTTATTCCAGATATATTTGGTAGTGATATTCCTTTAATAAAAAGGATCGGTTTATAGGTCATCTAATATTTAAACATGGATTAGATAAAAAAACTTCACCTATTACAGGCGGTAAGTAGGTTTATGTAGAGTGCTAACAAGAAAAAGAGAAAAAAAGATAGTAAATGCTCTTTTTCTTACCTTTATGTATTTGTGTAGATCTGCCACCTTGAGTAGGAAATAGGGAATAGAGTGGAAATCTCGTGACACCTGTGCAGACAAAATAAAGCACTTTAAATGTCAGCTAGTAGAATATGCACATAAGAACTGTAATCCCCCATATAACACGGTACTCTTATAACGCATTAATATTATTCTATATAACCTATAATAAATGCATTCGGGGTCGTACAGACACGTTGTACGAGAATAATCCTACAAATAAACACCGAATAAACGAAATAAACCTACTGTGATATAGGGGGGATTACAGTATAAATTGTCACAAATTATTACATATTAAGGAAACATTAAATTTAATTGTTTAAAATTTCATAACTATCTTTCATTGATATTACTGCTCTATATTAAAGTACTGTCGCAAAGTACTTTATTTAAACTATTAGATATAAATGAAATAAATTTAAAGTATTAGCTTTTTACTAGCTTTCAAGTGTATAATCATAAATAATTTAAGTCAATAAACTTAACGTAGATATATAAGGGATCGTCCATAAATAACGTCACACGAGTTTTATGAATTTTTCACTCCTCCCCGTCCTTGTCACAAGTCGTCACATTTTCGGAACCCTTGGTGTGACATAACATATTTCAATTATAACATAATAGAATAAACAAACGACTTAAACGATAAACGATTAATTTTGTTAGTAAAAGAATTAAAACTCAATCATATAAATACAGCGTTTGAATTTTTTAAATTTGGAATGTGACATAACAAAGCTTTGGACCTTCCCTGCCCGTTGTCACACAAAGTCACAATTTGGTGATACCCTACCCGCCCTTTAACGTGTGACGTACTTATTGGATGACCTCTAAGATAGAAAAAGCTACGTAGGCTTAAAAGTTAATATTAAAAAGCTCAGTTTAAAACAAGTATGAAAAAGCTCGAGTACCAGAACATCATACCTTGGTGCAGGTCAGTGGGCGGGCGGGAGCGGGCGCCCCCCGCCGCCCCGCCCAGCATCGCCCCACGTGATGAACCACCTCACCACCTGAAAATGAATATCTGCGTTAGTTATGTACGTCTAGGCAATAACCATAAAATTACTGCTATTTCGGACGAAATTACAGCGACGCGCTAACAGATTATTTTATCACTAAACAGTTTAGTTTTGTTTCGTTAAATCTCTATGCTGTTCTTCTTCTTCCTCATTCCCTCATTGCTGAGGATCGTGACTATGAACAACCACTCTCCATAAATCACGATCATGTGCTGAGTGGACGGTACACTGCATAATACTGTGCCGTTATCGGTCCAGTAAAAAAAAATTAAAATCGTCAAGTCGAAAAAATCTATTACAAAATTAAAATGCAGGGAAGTCACAACAAAATAAATGATATGCCTAAATGTCCAATGTTTATAATACTTTATATAGTAAATTATATAGGTTGCTGAATAACCGTTGCGGTTAGCGTATGATATGTAATATCAAGTTGTTTCCGCGACTTCGTTCGCGTAAAATTAGGTATAAAGTCTTAGCATGATGATGATAGCCTATAGTTTTCCTCGATAAATGGGCTATCTAACACTGAAATAAATTTTCAATTCGGAACAGTAGTTCCTGAGAGTAACGCGTTCAAGTAAACAAACAAACAAACTCTTCAGCTTTATATATTAAGTATAGATACAGATTTAATGTCGTTTTTTCGAAGTTTGTTGATTCACTTTACAATAATTACCAAAAACGTTCAAGTGAACAGCCTGCTCATTTAAAATAATTGTATGTGCCCGCAGCAATGTAATAGCCTTTAGGTTTCCGTAGTCCTACAAGTAACACTTATAGTTAATGTAGAAGCTTCACATTTTCTATGTTGATAGGACATGCTAAAAACTCATTAGGAAAATTATTTTGAATCACTTTTGAAGTTATTTAACAAATACCTTCATCGCGTATCAGATACGAAACCCTTATATATAAGGGTGCCTTGACACGCTCTTGGCCACTTTTTATTTTAAGAAAATTCGTTCACTCGGGTTCATTTTCGGAACAACACTCACTCAATTGCATTCTTGGTGAGAAACAAAGAGTGTCAAGTGAATTTTGAGAGCCAAATACACTCGCTTGCGTTCATGGAGAGAAAATAAAAATTTTTAGACAAAAACGCAATGTGCGAGCGAGTTTCACTCGAAAAGCATTTACGAACTTCTTGTGTGCCTTTTTAGGAGTGAAAATCACTCAAACGCCTTTTTCGGAGCGAAGCTCACTCAATTTATCATTTTCGGTACAAAGCTCGCTCAAGCGTACGACAGTGCTAGTATTATTTTTAGACATCAAATACTCCAAACAAGGAAAATTTTTGTGGAAAATATGATTGTGTAAAGCGTACATTTACACAAGTAATTTAATCTTTACCCGTGTTACTAAGTTATAATTTTATTTTTAAAAACATGTTTTAGTAAGGTTGCCACCCGTCCGGTATTTCTAGGATTTGTCCCGTTATAACGCACTCGGTGGAAACGTTTTTTTGTAAATAAAATTAAATCTTTCTTTTTAGTCTCATTCCCGTCTACTATCAGGATTGCGTAAATACTATCCACACACATGCCACTGATAAGGCAGTTGATGTGGCTAAGTTCTGTGACACAATTTAGTGCTTGCCAACGAAACGCTAAGAAGAGGACCAGGATTGCGTAAATTACAGATAATATGTCTGTGTGCGTAAGAATGTGTCACTTATCACACACATTAAAGGTAAGCTCATTCAAAGGTCCTATTATAATGTAAAGGATTATTTGAATGATGAGAAAGCTTGGGATTAAATTGTTCAAACCGTATCTGTGAAATGGTGATTTAAAAAAAAATGTCGACTGAGTTTGTTGCGGGCTCTTCACAGTGCAGGGCGCGCTGGAACCCTTGTAAATTTAGCTTTTAAAGAGTAAAATTGATCACCAAATGATATAATAATGAATAAAAAATAATAATTATAAATATACACATTACGTTCATAAGTACAGTAAAGTCTATACGAATAAAACATCTTTGACTTTGAAATGCAGACTACCGATTAAGCTACGATCTCCTCAAATCTATATTTATATACGTCAACAATATATTTATATAGGTACACATACCAGCGGAGTCGGCAGACGTTGTCCTGCCGAACGTTGGGTTACTTACTATTTACTACATTCTATTATCCTATAATATTATTCCCCGTTCCCGTTCCGTTTCCGTTCCATTTCCTTTTACGCTTTCGCTTTGTCATTCCTTGTTTATTAAACAAACATTGTCCTAACAATAACGAACAAAACAAAAAAGAAATTATACAATTTGGTGCAGCCGCTCGGAGGTTATGCACGTGCATACATTGCAGCGCCTCATTTTTATTTGCGATTATAAATTGAAATGTAAGCTATCCCATCTTTCAAGTTGGATAAAACTGCACAAGGTGTGCAAATTTGATTAAAATCCCTTAAGTAATTTAGGAGTCCATCGCAAACAAACAACGTGATACCTAATTTATATATATTAAGATAATAGCAATAACGGTATATTGGCAAGCCCAGTATCTGAGGTAAGTCTAGGAAACTCTAAAGAGATCTATCAACGCAACAACTTAATTTATTACACACAGCGTCTATAAAATCTTGATCAATTCGCGACCCACTTTCTATTACGATTAAGATGCAATTAGAATAGTAATATTTAACGATATTAGAAATTGGATTTTGTGAATGAATATCCATTTAATCTTCGTATATGAAACAACAATAGAATCGAATGTTTCGCCGCTGGAGGATTCAAATTTGATTGGAAACGTGTTCAGTCACTTCATTCAACGTAGAGTGTGGACCTAATCTTGGCCGATCAGGCTCTTCCGATCGGTTGTTTTTGGCATTGCGAATGCCTGTTCACTCTTGTACCACAATCACGTAGTGTTTTGAGGACTACCGGCAGCTGAATTTAGGTTTCATTTATTCATAAATTTGCTTACATATAATAGTTTAATTAGAGGTAACGTCACATATGCAGACATTTAGGTCTGCAGCCGAATTGGGCCAGTGCGTCCGAGTACCAGGACCTCTTTCTCACATAAGATCGCTGTGAAATGGCGGCAATGCTGTCACGTCAAGTGATGGTATTGTTGTCGCGTTTTGTTCGGTTGTGTTTGACTTTGATAAACTGTTATTTAAATTCAGATATTCTCTGTTCTACCGAGAGAAAGTGTAAACAAAGAAGTCAATGTATATATTACTCTGAACACGAAAACAGAATCAAATTAAAAAAAAAAAAAAATTGACATTCCGATCGCTATCAAACTTTACATTCAAATTCCTAAGATCGTCAGGAGATAATCTCCACATCAATTTCGAACATTGTCTGATAATTTCATTAGAATCTTTCCAGACGTTTTGGAACCCGTAGAGAACTCACATTATCATCATTATTGCGTATGGCATCCTGCATGGATCACAATTTCAAGTCCAGATCCCGCAACCAAGCTACTGCTGTTGGTGTAAAAGAGTCAGATATGCCCCCAGAGAGAAGACGGTGCGGTGACAGAACCTGATCTGATGCTCCGCAGTCACATTGTGGTGAATCTTTTAGTCCCCATTTGTAAACTCACATCGATTTTCTTGTATTAGACTGGCGATTTAAAAAGAGTTTTTTAGAAATTATAATACACTTAAATATAGATTTTGTTGTTATAATTAACACGCAAATAAATATTGTCAAATGGGTACTGGATATACGTACTGCAGTCCCCATTGAAACTTTTTTGGTTTATGGAATCTGTTTGATGTTAACGACGCGTTGCTTCTTGCTTCATCGATTTATCTATAAATCTTGATGTCCAAATAGCTATTTCTAATATTTACGTGTCTTATGCCGGAGCCAGATATATCTCAGTGTTTTTATATTTTTTTCCTTCTACAAAGTTCTACAAATTTTATGAAGTTACACTAAGTCTCCGGTCATACTACATGATCACTGAAATGGTCATTCAAATGAAGCTACATATGTCTGGCTCCGGCGTTACACTTGCCACTTTTTAACTACTAAAACAAAATTGTTTTCAGAGTATTTTTCTTAACACTTTTGACTATGAATTTGATCATCTTTTAACTTCAAGGAGATTATACATACGACGGTCTTGTGTGATTAATCTATGGAATAAAGTCTATTTCTTTGTTAGATAAAAATGGACTCTATTTTGACTCTCTTAAAGTCCATTAGAGGATTTGTACTCAAATCCCGTATCAGTGTTAAAATCTGCGAAAATATATCAATTAACTTTATCAAGCTTCGCTGTTGGAATAAACTTGTACGATAAACCCTTTCAGGCGCATAAATTACGGGGTATTACTGTAATTACGGTCCTTGTAATTCCATGTAAGCTCAGATTATACGCAAGAATACGTAATTCTAATATGGCTCGGATTATCTCAAATGATTTTAAACTTTTATATTTCTTTTTCTTACTTTTTTATATATTATAGCAAAACATTAAGCATTCACTTCACGTGTATAGTACAATTATATAAATAAGAAAACAGATGTAGTTCACCGATGCCGTAATCGGCATGGAACGCATCAATCAACACTAAAATCATTTCCTTGCGTTAAAGATATAGATTATTCTTTTTTGGGTTCCGTAGCATTACAAAGAACCCTTATAATTTCGCTCCGTCCGTCTCCATCCGTCCATAGACGGTCGCCTCCTAGCATTACTAAACTATTACACGTAGAGACTTTTTCATGTTGATAGAACATGCTAAGAAAAACTCTTTATGAAAATTATTCTGAACGAAATCGGACAACAACTTTAGAAGATGTTTAACAAATACGTTTATAGCGTATGAGATACGGAACCCTTCTATAGAAGCGTGTCTTGACACGCTTTTCGTCATTTTTATTTTAATATTCGAGTAACAACTGATGAAAATACAGCTATCTCGGCTGAAGTACGTGAAGTATAAGATACAATTCAATTATCCGACCCTCTATTTGCGTAGATAAAAGATCAGAGAACAAAGGACAGGCACTCGTCGAGCCAAATATTTGCAGCAATGAAACTTCGCTTCAACTTCGCTCCAATGTAACGTCATAATTGCATTCTATTTTTGGGTGAATAAACTTTTAGCCTTTGTAAAATGCCCACCTGTCGATAGACATTCAAACAGCCCCTGCGTGCCCCAATACCTGCATGCAGGAGAATTTAAAGACCACCTCAGATCGGACAATTAATGTCGCCTCATTTTGGGCTTCGAATATATAAACCCTAACCACATGGCAAAATATATTCACAGTTTTGTCATTGAAACGCCAAGAAGGAGAATATATAGCTGAAGAGTTGGTTTAGTTGAAAGCACTATTCTCCGGAACTACTGGTCCGATTAGAAAAAATCTTTCAGTGTTGGAAAGGCCATTTATCGAGGAAGGTTATAAAATAAAATGGAATCTAAATGGAACATAAATAAAGTGGAATCTTTTGTTTAACTAATTTTACGCGGACGAAATCGCGGGCATAGCTAGTAATTAATAATTATGTATTAAATTATAACCGATTCGGCCAGATGGTCTCTCTATCGGCATAAAATATCTGCAGATAGATGCTGATAGCTCTAGGCGTTCCTGAGAAAGAGGTCTCCACAGACTGACAGACAGACAAAGAAGTGATCCTATAAGTGTTCCTTCTTTCATTTGCAGCTACGAAAACCCAAAAATTAATATTAATTATATATTTTAGGTATAATACAATGATTGATAGTACTACTAGTAGTATTGATAGTTTGTAAGGGTTATTATAAATTTAACATCTTCTGACACCACGGTGGATTCTTATCCACCACAATCACCAACTGGGTGAATCTTTTTGTTACTCCTTGACAAAAAGATAAATAGTAGATTATCCGACAAAAAAACAAAGTATTTATTATTTTTCCGTGAGGGTGCTACTTTGAATCCTGATCATAGCGAGGATTCAAAGTATATCGCCCGAAGTACAAATAATTTGCTCTCGAATCACATTATCTACTATTTCATTTCTATAAGAAAATAAATAAAATGAGTGTATACTCCAAAGGGTAGAAGGTCGTTTCGTTTTGGCTATTTCTTGAAAATAGGTCACAATCACATTTTCCGAAAACATTTTCGCACCTTTTTTTCCTTAGAATGCAAAAGGCCTTTAAATATTTCTCCTGGGGCTTCGAGGGTAAAGAGTTTTGTATGACGATTTTTATTCGACATACTATTCTATATACTCTATATTTGTACGACATTAGCTTTTATAGTATATTGTTTCAGAAGTTAAAGCATTGTCACTTTCAAAACTCGACGTAGATCTGCTTATTTTTGCAAAATACAACCAGTTATGCACAGATTACAATAACAGAGAGTTAATTCGTGCGTATTTGGTTTTTTTTTAACCAACACGTACCAGCCAGAAATTCATGCAGTGTGCGTTCGATTTCTATGAATGATACATGTTCTAAATTAAAATCTCATTCCCGCCCGCTTAAAAGTTCTTAACAGAAAAGATCGCCTTTGCTCCCACTTATACAGGAACAAAGCGAATAGGTACGATAAAAAATAACGTTTATTTATGACTTGCTTACTAAACAAGTCGGTTTCTTTAAATAGACGGAAAATCAAGTCTTAAGAGAAAGCAGTGTAAGTTTTTCTGCTTATTATGTTGCATTGATACCAAAAGGTAACGAAAAGGTAAGAGCCTTCTCAACTGAATTTGTGTCGACATTTTTAATGCATTTGAACCATATTGCTAATTGTAATAAATATATTATATAGTACGAATACAATATAGTCTAGTATTATGCAAACAATTATTAATATATAATACTTTCAAGAATATTTCTCGAAATAAAGGCAATGATTTAATCTACATATGTCATTACATTGGTATAAATTTTTTAAGAATTTCATTATTACGCTGCATGTTTTCCGCTGATCGTCTACATTTTAGACCGAACAAACCCGTCACCTAATGGTCGTGATATGGTCGTGATATTGATCTCGTTCATCGATTAAATTGTAAGAATTCGTACACGTAACCCATCAGTGGCCAGACTACGAATTATTAACATTTCAATACGTTCGTGGCGCCATCTTTTGTTAATATCTTTATTAATATTATAAACATGTTTGTTACGTTTTCACACCTTAACTTAGGACAACTTTATTGTTATACCTTTCATCCAGAACACGATCAAAACGTAGGCAGAAGTTGTAAGACTATATTTCACATTGTAATAATTTCGAGCTAAGGCAGCGCTCTTGATTTAATTTATCTGATGGTTTTAGCTACATTGCCTTGAGAATTAGTCAGATATATGTTTTCCGTGATCCTTAAAGTTATTTCCTTCACAATAAAAAAAAACAATAATCGCGCTCGAATATTTGACAAACGAAGAGCGGACGTTCTTTTTTTAAACTTTGTAACTCTCCCATTTCACACTGAATTCGTTAGATAATTGAAACATAAATTTAATAACTTCAACATAATATGTTGCAAATTATGATTAATATGAATTATAATACGTTATGCCGCACTGTAAACTTAACTTCCGATCCGAGTTTGCTTCCGGAGTTTTTTTTGTTTAATATTTAAAAATTTAAGTACTCAGATAAAATGAAAAGCATTTATGAGGCTTTTTGTCCAAATTTTTCCGCTGTCTGTGCATAGTTTAGACCATGTAACACCATAATGATGCTGATATTGATCCCGTATACAGATAACATTGTTAATATTCAAGCGTGCAGGAATGAACGATCAACACTATACATTATAATTATTGGTATACTTTCATGACGCCGTCATTTTCCCCTTCTGTCTATACTCCGTAGTTTATATGGAGAACGTGCATTTTAGTATGAGCGAATTCGGCTGTTATTAATACAATATTTTTATATCTGGCTGCGTTGTCTGACCAATATCGGCGTCGAAGTGTTTTAGAAAATAATGTTTTAAAGTAACAAATACCGATTACTTAATGTGTATAGCGGGAAAATAATAACATGTGAATTATGAATAAGCCCGAAAAGGGCTTTAGATAGAATTGATTTACCAACCCCTATTAATATTTCTGATGATTCAATAGCCCGCGTTCGACGAGTTACTCGCGCGTAGGTCCCTAGCCGGGTAGAGACCCTCTGTCTCCCCACCCTCCCCCCTCCCGGTGAGGCTGACGAGGCCTATAGGGCCAACTACAAGAACCATACAAAAAAAATTCAATAGCTAGCTTAAGCACTTCTTACCGCGGTTGGGCTATAGGTGACCTATTCAAACGCTGGTTTTCAAATATCCGACTGATCGACTGTTTCGGAAGGCACATGAAACAGTGGGTCCCGATTAATATTACTGTGTGGTATTAGTCGTGAGATTGTAGAGATAGTAGTCTGAGGATGACGTCAGACGGAAGGTGATCGATCCTAACTCGCCCCACAGTAACATTCTTTGAAATATATGCGAATCCAGGCACTAGTCCAGGATAACGCTAAGTAGAAGAGGAACAGTTGTTATGAAGTAGAAGGTTTAATATACTGTATACATGTGCTCTATATTTAGAGTTCTATTGATCCAGAAGATGATCGTTGATACGCAAATATTCAAAAGTCCAATAGTCCAAAGGAGAAAATCCAATAATCCATTTATCTCTTGGCTTTAAGTAGTTCTTTTAGTGTTTTAGTTTAAATCTAAACATTGTACTTGTTATATTTATAAATAAAAAAATAAGTTATGTTTTTATATGAAAGTATACATCTTTGTAACAATTATTATTATATCAATAACGCGAATAGTAGAAGTCGTATTTTGGCATTTATGAACAAACTTTGCATGCATAAACAAAACTTGCTTAATTTATTTCACGGACAGCATTGTATATAGAATTTCATTTAGTTATATATGTTGACCTTTAAGAAGCCTCTTGATTAAAGACAATTGATTATACCAATAAAATTTATGTAATTTATACACTTACGAATGCAACGCAACGGTGAATACATGTGTAATATCTCTATTGAGATATATGTTTAATAAAATTAATAATTCATTAGCTTTTGAGCAAAGGAAAATATCGTGAAACCTGTTTTCATCAAGTTTATTATATAGTTATAATGGATAGTGAAGCGATACGGGGGAAAAATTACTGTTTGTTATAGAAAAGGGGGATTTGAGACGGTAAAGGGATGAGAGCCTTAGAAGGCCTGGCACGAACATTTTCCTCTTATGTAGGATGAACATTCATACATTTCGGATGAAAATTTTCCTGTTAGATCCACAGGAGGCGAATCCTAATCGTGTCACGCTTTTAATCAATGCTAATGCAACCCACGGGACGCCTAAGAAGGTCCGCTCTGGGCATAGCACGAACATTTTCATCCTAAGTAAAGTTGACTTACATAGGATGAGAATGTTCGTGCTAAGCCCACAGTAATGGTATACGAAATATTTAATACTTGACACTTAAACGCACAACTGAAATTAACTCTCTTACCATGCTACAATTCCCAATTTGCGCGAGTGTAACAGAATTAATATACAATATTGACACACTTCCTTAATGACAACGTAAGAACATTAGAAAAAAAATCGACCTAGGCATTGTTTGATGATATGACATGGTAATAATTTTATTACTATAACAAATGATTAGACCAGTTTTCTTAGTATGTTTCAACAAGGCTTAAATTATGTATAACTGTATGTGGAGATAAATTAATGGGCCATAATGATTTTTTGTTAAAATTAAGTTAGGTTGATATACCTATTGTCTAGGAAGGAAGTGAGAAAAAAAGACCATAGCAGAATAATATTAAACATCTTCAACAAGATACAAAATACATACATATATTCCTATAACCTATCGATTCTTTAGTATGGGTACGTTGTTTAAAATCTACTGTAATAACAATCTCCAGAACAAGTTTTCAGAACATTTGATTTTTACAGCTGGCTCAAACATTCATCCATTAAGCGTACGTAGAATGTAAGACACCAACTATTTTTATATAAAATTGTTGATAATTTAATAGATAGTTCATTTCTTTTTTTTTCCTTTTCGTAAATATAAATGCCGTTGTACTACATTTATTAGTCGGGTTTGTCATAAGTACAATACGAAGTGCCTGGATTTAGATATATTTTTTGATAAATTTATATTCTTAAACAGATTTTTACCAAATTTTAATTGAATAAGGCTTCATTTGTTACTTTTGTTTTCACTGTGCCTGAATTGATGAGATGAGACTGAATTATTAAGATATATTATCAGTACAACCTTTACTGATTTATGCTTTGTTTTTTCATAATTGTAGGTTTCCCAAAAATGTAAAAAAAGAAAAAATATTTCCAATTTTTTTATTATTTAAAATTTTTCTTACCAGCCCCAGCATTCAATTCGCCAACACAAAAGGCCATCAAGCACACCAAATAGCACTTAAAATTTAACATTTTTGTTTTTACTTTCGGAAACTATTCTAATTATGGTTAGGTGTTTACGATTTTAAAGTCTAAGATGACCGATTGCCATCTGACGTCATCCTCGAAACCCCCACGATCTCTACAACCTTACGATTAATATCACAAAGTGACATTAATCGAGTCCCACTGTTTTACGTGCATTCCGAAACACGGAGGAGGTCGGATATCAAATATAAACCAGTGCTAGAATGGGTCACCCATCTATCACCCGGTCGCAGCCAGACTTAGCGATCGACTCAAATGCCGACCACTGATTAGGACACAACCTCCTCGCACGCGAAACACGCGATGGTACTTAATGAATCTTCTATATATCACAGGTAAGGGGACATCTCCTCGCAAAGACTGATCCACTGAAACTTTCAATAGCCGCCAAGTGGGTTCTCAAAAATCAAAGTCTTCCGCCGGATTTGAAGGGGTCAGAATGCCGCGCAGTGTCTAGAGAGCTTGGCACCAGTTTAGGTATTGCATTTATTTTTGTCATCAGCCGCATCACCATTTTTGGAACATCGTCAATGCTGCTGCTTAAATCGTTTAAATTAAAGTACTAGCAAGTTTTAGAAAGCAAGTAGTGTAAAAAGGCAGCGTGGAGGCAGGCGCGGATCCACCCTGGTGAGCACGATGACCACGCTCACCGCCCTAATAGACTTGTGACGTCACACTTTCACGGGCTATTGAGATCGAGAGCATAGTAATAGTATATCCAATAGCTTACTTACAAAAATAATGTATCCAAGTCATGTGTAGACTGTATGAATACACTATATCATCGGTCATTATGCCGTAAAAAAAGTAACCAAAGTGACTTAACTTTCGGGGCAGCTCAAGCGACTTTTTAAAAAGCAGAAAATCTTTATTTATGATGGGTCTTTACAGTTAGGGAGTTGTTACACGACTGACTTAATCTACGAACTAATTCTATACGTTGACATTTGATATCCTACGACTAAAGCATTTCAGCGGAAGGGAAGGGTTCCTTACGATAACAAAACTAGTGGTTACTTTTTTTACGGTTTACAAAAATGCAATAGTTTTTCTCGAAGTTGTTGTTTATTGTTAAATAAGTGATATTCCGTCCGGTAGACTGACATTTTCAAATTATGAATGCTATAATTGAATATATTTGGGAGCATTTCGACGTTACGTTAACATTGTACACACACATAGCATTTCAGGTTTAAAACAAAACAAAAAGCTCGAAGCGGCCAGAGCAAAAATGTCTGACTCATTAGACTGCAAACAACAACTACGAGAATATATACATATATGCATTTTTGGAAAAAATACCGAAACTGCATAACACAGTTCTTACACCGACGCGCGTTTGAGTGAATTTTTGATGAAAATCGGCTAAAAATTGAGAGGCTGTGCCCACCTTTTATGAACTATGTATCCGCGCCTGCGTGTTTCATTTGATGTTCCGTTTCGAGCGTAAGCGAGAGTAAACTGTCGAGAAATGTTCGTACTGGAATCTGTCCCGCATCCATACTCTTTTCATCTATAATTCCTACAACAGGTGAGGCGCAGATGGATCAAGTATTCGAATTACCTGCAAGAACGTATATCGGCGGAAAGGAGACAGCTTTAACATTAAGGTGAACAAATTCCAATATGTATCAAATATCATATTATTGAGTATTAGTGGCCGGCCCGTTGGCGCAGTGGGCAGTGACCCTGCCTTCCGCTCCGGAGGTCGTGGGTTCGATTCCCGCCTGGAATCTGGGTGAATTATCTTTATATATGTATTTATATATTTCTACAAAAAAAAATTGTGTACAACAGGAGTTTGTTGCCTAAAACAAAGGCATATTATAAGTAGTCTACCTTAGGAACAAACGTCCGCGTGTCATATAGTCCTGTATATATTTATTAGAATTTCGAGCCTCAATAGCTCAACAGTAGAAGGGGTCGACTGATAACCACAAGGTACCAGGTTCAAACTTTTGTGGCCACTTTACTAATGACACCCCTACATCATACGTAATGAGAATAAAAAATCACTACAGTTTGATTGGTACCTAATTCGCTTAAAAGTGAAATTGCGCTTGCCTGTGTGTGTGCAGCGACTTCAAAGCTATGACTTAAAAAATGATAATGACGGGCTTGCCTGTATTGCATCTACACACTATTCTGCGTGTAGAGGTGAATAACTTGGAGGGTGTGCATTTTTAGACTGAACGCACTGTACTCTTGTGTGTTAAATAAGTATATAAATAAAAATCATGAAAATAATAGGGACATTGTGGAACGCTTGGAGAAGACGTACTGTGGCGCCATCGGCGTGGAATATATGCATCTGTACGAGTTAGACCAGATCACCTTCATCAGAGAGCGCATGGAAGCGCCATGTGCCTTCGACAAGACCCCGGAAGAAAAACGAGTCATCATGCAACGTCTCACCAAAGCCGTATTGTAATTTGCATTTATACGCCAACTAGCGGACTTGGCAGACGTGCGTCAAAAGTTGTCCTGCCCTGCCCTTTCTATTCCACATATCAAAACATAGATGGCGCATCTATTGGTCGCTTACACCTACGACCACCGACCGCTCTGCCGCCGTATTTGGAATCTCTTGTTTTTTTTTTTTCATAATACAAAGGGCAAGTCAGCAGGCTGTTCACCAGAGTAGTCATTTAGGGGAAGCGCTGCCTATGGACATCTGCATACCCAGAAGACTTGCAAGTGCGTTGCCCGCTTTTGAAGAGGGCTTTACGCCACCGGGAACTCTCACAGACCGAACGAAACGCGACAACAATACCATCACTTGACGTGACAGCATCGCCATCACTTCACGTCGATCTTATGTGAGAAAGAGTAGTCCGGGGTTGCGTACCCGTACTGGATCTAGTCAGTTATTGGACAGATAAAAAAGAAGACCCATCCCTGGACAAAATATATCATATCTTCTAAGATACTCAATTAATTATTGATATGCTGTAAAAGGCAATTTTGCAATGCATAAAATTTACAAAGTATCTAACCTACTTTTATTGGATAAGGAATCATATGGTATTCTTTTAAATAGCTTCGTAAATAGTTCATAATTTATTAGGAATATTAAAGGATAAAAATTGTTACTTTAGGGTATAGATCTTTTGAAGATAGACAATTACGTACTACATTAATTTGAACTATCTATCCATCTATCTCGTAAGGTTAATCACACACATGCAATGTAAGCGCACAAAAATACGTTTTTACGGGAATACGTTACAAATCTTTGAAATTCTCGACTTTTATCTACTATAATACATATAAACCTTCCTTATGAATCACTCTATCTAATGGTGTAAACCGCATGATAATCCGTCCAGTAGCTCTTGAGATTATCGCTAACAGCAAAACGCGACAGACAGGCCAGACGCGGCGGAGAACTTTGTTGACAACAAATCTTATTTAATTCGACAGTCTAGAAAAATATTTTGCGACCAAGTGGCCAGCTGAGAAGCGATTCGGGCTGGAAGGCGGAGAGAGCATGATCGCTATGCTAGAAGAAATTGTCGACACCAGTACGAAACATGGTGTGGAATCTATAGTAATGGCTATGCAACATCGAGGTAACATCGTTTGATTGTCTTGACCTTAATAGGATATGCGCACAGGCCAGCAACGCGTCTACAATATCTTTGGTGTAAAACACTACTGGAAACCAGAAACATCTTTGTGCGAATTTAATGATTTCGTCAAATATCAGTGGTTAAAAAGTTTTTGAAAAACGATTATATGGCGAAATATTATGGCCTGACTAAGGGAAATCATAGAATAATTTTATACCGGAGCCAGACAGCTCAAAGTGTTTGTACATTTTTGACCTTGAAGACTACAAAGTACTACGGAACTTTGTACAATTACACAAACTCCCCGGCCACAATACATGATCATTGAAATGATCATTCAAATAAAGCTATTATTTCTGGCTCCGGCATTATAGATATAGATTTTAATATCAGGAATATATAATGCAGATATCGTGTCCTTTTCAAAGTTTGATTTATGAATAAAGTGACATGATGATACGAGAAATTGCCTATCACGTTATAGACTTTGATTTCACGCCTCACTTTACAGGACGCTTGAACATGTTGGTAAATGTTTGTCGCAAGCAGTTGACGGATATCTTTGCGCAGTTTAAACCCATGGAGCCGAAAGAGCCGGTACTATATTAGTAGAGTACGTACGGTCTAAAAATGCACGTCCTTCCAAAGAATTCACCTCTACATGCAAAATAGCGCGTAAAAGCTAATTCGCTCGTCATTCTCGATCGTCAATATTATTGGCTTTCAGTGCGTGATTGAGTTTGAGTTGACAAAAAATCGTTGCACTCACAAGCTAGCCTTCCAATGAATTAGTAAAGGGGCGTGCATTTTTAAACTGAAACATCTATATATTATACTTACTCTGAGGTATGCCTTTAATATTCTCTTCTGGGGCATACTTACTTATCAAATTTTATTAAACTCAATTGGTTGGTGGGAGTGATTTACTATTATTAGCTGGTAGCGTGATACCTTCATATTCTCTATTGATATCTAACCACACATTCTCCTCTTCCTATTACTCTATGCCCATCTTCTAGAATAATAATCCAAGAATTAAGATTGATCATCACCATGATGAAGACTAAAACAAGGATATCATTATAGGATAAGATCAGACTGGAACTGGTTGGGCAGGGAATATAACACGAGCAGTGATGGTAAGTGTTGGTGGCCACCGCAAAGAAATCTCTTAAGCCTACACCTGGGTCACAAGTCCCAGGCACTGTCTTGGTTCCCTTCTCAGCGACGCTATGGAGTCGATACCTGCACGTGCTACCTGACTTAACGCGGATATAAAAGATGGTGGAGAATTGTAAAGTGCTTATACAATATTTCTATTTTTATTTGTGTCTGCTTTTACTTAGATCAACGCCCACGACGACCCATGAATACCATAATAGATGTCATAGAAGAGGAACGCTGCGAAATATATTTAAGAGATATGGAGATATACGATAAGGGATAATGGAACCTAAGCCATATAAATAAGTATTAGTTATTTTCTTCCATTGGATTGGTATATTGTGGTTTGTATTTCTTGTATAGGGTTCGGGTGATATCAAGTACCATTTGGGTACGTTCATACATCGATTCATGCGGAAGACCAACAAGTACATCAAGGTGTCCATGAGCTGCAACCCCTCACATTTGGAAGTGGTGTCGCCCGTTGTGATCGGGAAGGCGCGCGCTGAACAACACTGGAAGGGAGACCATACTGGTGATAAGGTAATAGAAGAATTACATTTATAGATTGGCAAACATGTAATAGCGGCTGTACACTCTCTAGCGAGTGCTTTCGCGATGTCTCGTCGTGACATGACGTTCGAGAGCTTGTGCTCAACTAAATGACGGTAGTGCGCGCGGGTAAGCGAGGCCCTTTGCCTAACGCTCAAAATACCGACTCGGAATAAAGAGCCCATGAGCATCGCGTGATAAAGCGAGTGAACACGTATAGATTCTCGCGTTCGCCCACCTTCGCCGTCCGTCGTGGAGAGTATAGACGCGGTATAACAGTACAGTAGCATTTGTCTTAAAACATCCTAAAGATTTTTAATCATAGTGCTAATAATACATATGCATTGCTAACCTGAACTTTGGCAGCCCACCTTAGCGGCAGGATCACACCGCGAACAGATTTCTTAGGTATAATAATTTAAGCAGCAAACGTGAAATTTAGATAAACTTTTCAAAAAGTTTTTCTAAATTAAATTGTTGATTCAATCTTCATGATAATGTTACGTCATCATCATCAGTAACCATTATGCGTGCCATTTCACTCCCTTCTCGGCTTTTCGTAACCAGCTTATACCTGGCACTATTCGTACATCGTCGCTCGATCTAATAGGAGGATAACCCACACTTCGTTTTTCAAGACGCGTTCTCTACTCAAGTCGAAGAACTGATGGCATACGGAGTAGGAAATACTCCGTATGACATCAGTTCTTCGACTAATGAGACCAGGCCAGTGCCACTGCAACCAGTGTAATGTTAAATGTAAACATTAACGTCCAGGTAATGGCGATCGTCATGCACGGAGATGCCGCGTTCTGCGGCCAGGGTGTGGTATACGAGACGATACAGCTAGGGAATCTGCCCGACTTCAGCTCGCGAGGCGCCATACACATCGTTTGCAACAACCAAATTGGTTACACCACCGATCCTAGATTCAGCAGGAGCTCGCCGTATTGTTCAGGTACTTTGTTAAGCCGAGCCGAGCTTAGCCTAAGTTCCCGAGAACCCCAAACCTACGTTATTTTGTATAAATTGAAATGTTACCATGATCCCAACACGGGTAAGAATGATGAGGCCCCTCATGAGGTTTGAGCTAGCGCCCTCGGCTGATAAATGGTACTAAAAGTGTGTAAATCACCAAACCAATTACGTCAAATTGTAAAGGCATAATATCATAACAGACAGACGGATCCTTGGATTATATTCTTTCAAGCGACTACTGTCGTCCAAGTACGCTTGCATGACTACACAAGGTGACATACGGTTCGTAGTGTTTGTAGGTGTTAGGAAAACAGGGCACGACATGTGATGGAATATCATTTGCAACCCACCGCATAGACAACCCATCTTGGTATCATCCGTCAACCCCCACCTGAACATGTCATCCTTGATTCGGCCAACCTGAGTCTGAAGTCTATACAAGCACTTCCAGACTTTCAGACCTGATTCTATCAACTGAAACTTGTCTCACCACAATACAGATGTAGCCAAGGGCTTCGACGCTCCCGTGTTTCATGTAAACGCCGACAATGCCGAAGCAGTGGCGCACGTGGCGCGTCTTGCAATCGATTTCCGCTGCAAGTTCAAGAAGGACGTGGTGATAGACCTGGTGTGCTACCGACGTTTCGGGCACAGCGAGGAAGACGAGCCGATGTTCACGCAGCCCTTCATGCCAAATAATTCCAGCTTTTCTTTAAAACGCAAATGCAAATTAATCTCTATTAACAACTTTTTAATTTAAAAGTTGAGCTTCGTTCAAAATAATTTTCCTAATGAGTTTTTAGCATGTTCTATCAACGTGGAAAATTTCAAGTCTCTACGTCTAATGGTTTGGAAATGCTAGGGAAGACCACCTTACGGGCAGACAGACGGACGGACAGAGCAAAATTATAGGGGTTCCTTGTAGTAGTACAGAACCCTAAACAGCACTACTGTCCTTCATTGATAAAGGATGATACATATCGACTTCGGAGTGAGTGAACGTATTCCTAAATAAAAATAAGGCGAGTGAATGATTACACTTGTGTTGCGGGAGCGGACTTTGATTGATGAACGGTTCGCCCCTCGTTCGCTACCTGGCCTGTTTACCTTGACTTTGTCAAAACGATTTATGGTCGAAAATGCTATGAAAAAATTGCTGTAAGCTTTGTTATAATACAAGAGTATCTACCGTAGTAATAATCTAAGAGTAGTTATAATGTAAGATATCGTACACACTTGTTTATGGAATATGGCATGTCCATAAGTTTAGTATTTTTTATGTTATTTTAAGTGTTGTCATATTCTGTTTGTGTCATAAACAAAAAAAAAAAAAGAGAAGTGATTACATTACTGACATAATCGAAAAGATGTAATTAAAATTATTTATAGTTAAGAAAAAGGTAATAACGGTAAACGCAGTTTGGTTACTTTTTAAATTTTTATTGGTACTTTTTTGGCAGTTATGCAGTTCGGTTGCTTTTGCCAAAAATACATATTGTTTTAGTTTTTTTTCTCGAATTCGTTGTTTGCACTCTACCGAGTGACATTCCGTCGGGGTAGGCTGACTTTTTTTTTGTAATAATTTCGAGTTATAACAGCTACAATAGAGCATTTTCGACTTTAATGTTAACATAAATCTATTTCTAGCATTTAAAAAAGAACTGATTCAAATCCAGCCCAATACTCGTAAAATTAATAAACCCCCAATAACGATTGTTTCTGACCAGGCGCGGATCTAGTTTTCATAAAAGGTAGTGGGCACTCCAATCAATTTTATACCAAATGCGTGTCTCTGCTTAAGAACTTGCTTATGATTTTTTTTAATAGGTTCATTAAACTGGTAAGAACTACAAAAAGTGACCTGATATGGGGCTGTTACCTACTAGAAAAGAAGACAGTTTGCCTCATGACATAAAATAATTTAAAAATCTACTAGACTAGAAATTTCATTATAATTAACAAAAAAAACCCTTTAAGCAACTAAAATAGAAAAAGAAATTATGCAATAGCTAACTTGATTTGATTTTTAAAAGAGGCTACTAAAAATCAATATAGGTCTGGAAATATATATATATATATATATAATAATAAGTTTTTTATCAAGGTATATAAAACCCAACTATATCACAAAAGGTAAATGTAGTACAATAAAAATAGAAATAAAAACATTACCTACGCTTGATGAACCGTTCCAGATGTCACACGTCACACATAGGTCTTAACTTCTATTGTTGTCATGGTGTATACATACAGTACTTGTGGATAGGATTTGGCATCGTTATAGAGCCTAGTTTAAATATTAATTACAGCTCCGTGGCCTTGTCCAAAAGGACGTAATACGGGCTCTAATAATTTGATACATTGTTTTTTATAAGTAAGAAATTGAATATAATATTATTTGGCTTTCGATCTCATAGACTATGAAAGTGTGACGTCACAAGTCTATTAGGATGGTGGGCATGCCCATCATAGCTACCATAATGGATCCGCGCCTGATTCTAACAAGCAAAATTCTCACAGATTACCCATTCTACCAAATATTTGTGTGAGCAAACAGCACTTGCCACAGGATGTTGTTTTAGGACGCGGTGAAAAACTTGTTCTATTATTTTTTGCCTCTTCCCTCACTTGGGAACATGTATATCTACTTAAGATGATTAACGGACAAGTGTTATAAGTGAATCTCCTACTTAGTTTACTTTGGCACATTTTGGAATTGGATTTCATGATAAACTAGCTAGGTCTCTTAGCCTATTATTTTATGTCTATTTCGTCACTTCGGAACATGTATGTCTGCTTAAGATTATTAACGGAAAAGTGTTATAAGTGAATCTCCCACATAGTTTACATTGGCACATTTTGGAATTGAATTTCATGATGAACTAGCTAGCTCTATTATTCTATTATTTTATGTCCATTTCTTCACCTGGGAACATGTATATCTATGTAAGATTATTAACGGAAAAGTGTTATAAGTGAATTTCCCACATAGTTTACATTGGCACATTTTGGAATTGGATTTCATGATGCACAACTAGCTGGCTCTATTACCCTATTATTTCTCTCTATTTTTTCACTTCGGAACACGTACCTATATCTATTGAAAAGTGTTAACACTTATTAATGGCGGATTTTTAATTTTTTTAAATTTATATTTTTTGTTATGTAATATGTTTTTTAGTTGAATTTAGAATTAGTTTATTTATTACGTATATAGTTTTTCTGCACGCGACAACAACACCATCACTAGACGTGACAGCATTGCTGCCACTTCACGCTGATCTCATGTAAGAAAGAGGTACTGGTACCCGGACACGCCGGACCAATTCGGCTACAAGCATGGTGCTACCTCTAATTAGAAAGACAGGTGTAAGGGAAAGGAATGGAGTAAAAAGATATAAAGTTAGATGGAGAGGAGAGAAAGGATGCGGATACTATTGTCACGGACGGTATAGGGGGAGTGCTAATTGCAGTAGGTTGCTCCGGGGTCGCGTACCTGTAGTGGATCTAACCAGTTATCGAACAGATAAAGGAAGATTCACCCCCTGGGAGTTACTTGATGTTCATAGAGTGAAGGATGAAGGATTACTTTGTTGTGCATTGTTATATTAGTGTTGCCTTGTGGTGTAAACAACACTAGTTCGACTAGGTATAGTGCGTGCATTCTAAAAATGCACGCCATGCAATTGGACCCCATAGGTGTCAGCATATAACCTGTATTAAGTTTCCGTTATAACTAATAAACGGTTGGACCCTATTTGACTCCTGTTTGTTTTGAATTATTCACATTATTTCTTGGAAGGTTTAAGAAGAAGAAAAACTGGAAAGAATATTTAAAAAGATACAGAGTTGGGCACATTTTCGTGATATTTTTAATACATGGCGTTAGTAGTGGTGCTTTCGTATGACCGTTAGTCGGGCAAGACAACGTCTGCCGGATCCCATAGTACTTTATATTTGTTACTTTCTGTAGGTATTTCTGTCGGTCCATCGAACACGACGCGATGACGAAGCAGTGCGTTCTCTCTGAAGAGGATTCCGTCTCCCAGAAGGATGACGTCACGGTTAGCGCCTCCCCCACACACCACTTCTATGACCTCGTCTGTTTGGACAATCGTAAGTATTATTACATTACCTTCCTGACTTATACTATCAATTCACGTGTATAGTGGCATTCAATCTAAAATGCATGCCTCTCCAAAGTATTTACCTTCACATGCAAAATAGTGTACAGACGTAAGCTCGTCAATATCATTGGTGTTTTATGACGTAAATAATACGATAAGTTTTGGGATACGCCGTTATTTCTTACATCTGCTGCGATTAAAAACCGACTGAACTCTAGTTACGATTTGGAATGTCCAGATCCCGTAAGGCTGTGACCACTCCAGATATTAACGCGTTGCCGTTTCCCAAAGACTTGATTGACTAGATTGTGTAAAGGTTTTCACAGGGCCGGGCGATTTTTGGTCAAACTTTCATTGAGTGATAGGTCACTGCATGGAGTACTTGGAAAGATACTCACATAAAGACCAATCGAAGTTACTTCCTCTTTACATTGTCAGCATTATACCTCCTTAACCGAAATGGTAAAGTGTACACAAAGAGAGTTTTAATCAGGGCTTGAGAGCAATGGAAATATTCGGATAAACTAATTGCCCTTTACCAATCTTATATCCATTATCTTAAAATAAGCTACGGAGTGTGCTGCGGTTTTCACAATAAGGTTTTTGTTCAGTCTCTCATTGGAGGACAGTTCACGGAACGGACTCCCCGATATGTTACCTATTTGGCTATATATGGCCCATCCCACCCAAAAAAAAAAAAACAAAAGTAGCTACGGATAGTGTTAAGGTTTTCACAGTGAGGTTTCTGATCAGTCTCTCACCGGGTGACAGCTCGCGGGACGGAGTACCCGGACAACAGCGTGACGTCGCACCTGTTCGCGCCTGGGCGACGCCCCGACACCGCCTTCCAGCGCTACCGCAACAGCCGCATCACCGGAGAGTTCCACTCCGAGATCACAGGCCGCTCGCTCAGCGAGTGCCTTGACGAGTGCCTGCGACAGACCAGCTTCCAATGCAGGTAACTCACCGATCATCATCATCGTCACCATCATAAGCTTGTGACGGTCATCATCATATCAGTCTGAGAACGTTCACAACTGGTCATTGACCTCCTTCACGAATGGCGAGTGAATTGTTTCTCTAATTACTATAATTCAACCCTTCGTTACGTCTCTATCTGGGGTGATGCTAACCTAGCTGGGTTCAACTCCACCAAAACACAAGCTTGCTTATTCATCGTCAAAAGCAGCCTTTTCACCCTAGCTCCTACTTTTCGATAAGTATCCTTCAATGAAAGAACGAATAGGCATATTCTTGGTAAGCGCGCCACATCCAAGACTGCATCATTCCTTTTTGCCAGGTGTGTTTACAGTCAACCTACTGTAACCTAACCTACCGTACATAAAATAAAAAAATGGCCTTATGTGTTTTTACTTTTTTTTGTTCACCTAATTCTTATGTAGTTGTGTGAGCAAAATTCTCTAACGATCATACCAGTAATTACAGCTGGAAAGCGTATTAAACAAACACATAAACAAAATCATTATATTGCTAGTTAGAATTTACCACCAGCATCAGCTTGCCAATGCGCAACATGATGTATCAGTATCTAAATAA
>JANCMC010042454.1:0-31570 GCA_024363005.1 Charaxes varanes | reverse complement strand
AAATCTTCTAATTTTTCATCATGTAATAAAATTTACTATTAAATATCTTGGAATTATTGGGAAAATTAAAGCAATTTTGTAGCGTCAAGTGATGGTATTGTTGTCGCGTTTCGTTCGGTTTGTGAGAATTCCCGGTTGGCTTAACCTCTCCTCAAAGGTAGGCAACGCAACAGCGAGCTTTCTATTGATGCAGTTGTTTAAATTGAATAAAATTCTAACTTGGTTTTAAGTTTTGTCAGCACTTTAATATGCGCAAGAATCTGACCTCTGTTTGACTAGAGGTAGAATTAAATATCTTTTAAATCCGTAAATATTAAAGGTTTTCGCATACAATTGTTACTGTTCAAACGGTTTTTCGCTATATATATATATATATGTATATATATTATAAGATTATATAATATTTTCCAATTGGACATGAACATAACCGCAGGCAAGACTAAAATAAAAATATCTAATAAATATAACAATGAGTCAACAATCACATAAACTAAATTTCCTTGAATATAATCTTAAATAAATAGCTTTGAGAATAGATTTGGAGTATGAGAAATGATGAGCCATAAATTTAAAAAGAGTAATAGAGAATCTTTAGGGTTGTCGAATATTCATGTTTCACCTACATTCTTCCACTTAAAGTATTTCACAAACAATGTACTCCAAATCGATGGCTCCCATATAAGACTGCACTCTGGCCATTCTCACTTTTTTACTTTTATAAATAAACTCGATGAATTCTATTAAGTGTCTTAATTTCAATGTAAAAATCATAAATATACTTTACTTTGAAGTAAAACGTAAACAAGTGAGAATGATAAAAATGTGGCTTACCTCACTTTACGTAGAAGCCATTGAAATGAATTATCCAACTGCCTACGTCAGATTTTTGATACTTTTTGTACTTGTTCAAGTACAAATAAGCCAACAATTGAAGAAACAGTCAAAACTTTCATCAATGGCTGATGACGCCACGCGGGCGTCATTTTTAAAGTATGGCTGATTACGCAAAAATGCGTCCTGAAAATACCGATGAAAGTTTGAAAGAAATGACGCCGCAAAGAAGGCGGTTAAACTAGGAGTTCATTGACCTGTATCTGACAGTTTCAAAAAGGTGGAATAGCTAAGTTGTCGGCGCCGACGTCGTTATTCCAATACAAAACAACTATAAACAATCATTTACAATAAATATTGACAATAGACTGTTCCGTATTATCATCAATTATTGTTTCTGCGAATTGTGTATTTGTACAACAGAAAGTGACAGTAAATCAGGTACAACAAATGGATTAGTCGAGACTAAGATAAACGAGATGTCATAAATAATTAGTTATCTCTTTTACATTAGTCATTTCCCTATATCTCTGTACCGCTCGCACATGTATATTGATACAATTATTAATATTTTTTAATTAATGCTCTGCTAATTCAAATTCAAATGATATTTTATTCAAGTACAATTTTACAGGCTCTTATGAAATGCGTATCTATAGCATGGGACGACTCATATTCAAATTATTTATTATATTTCTTTAAAATTACTTTTTTATGGTTAGGGCTCCCTTAGGTGACAGAGAAAATGCCGCCCCAGACTGTATAACGTAAAATCTTTGCCTTTTCCAGTTATGACTGGAAGAGGCTAGGACCTTGTTCTAATTCTCTGTGGTCATAGCTATGTTAACAAACACAAATCGTATTTTTTCTAATACGAAAATTAAAAAAATAAATACATTCAAATAGAGCATATTTCAAATAATCAACGATATTTACATTGTTATGCAAATATGTTGAAACGCAAAGGCATATCAGCATTGTTTTTATTCGTTGTTTTTTATCTTAACAGATTATATAAGGCTTAAGTTAATGGCATTAGAAGCCTTTGAACTTAAGGTTAAGAATAGGTTGTCTAGCACAGAGGTGAGAGCATTAAAAATGTCAAAAGATTTTCTAACCTTTCGTTTCACAGCATTATTTCATTAGATAAATATAGTTTACTACTGGCTGGTTACAATGAAAACAATTTTATTTACACGCGTACGTCCGTGTCCCCGGTGACAGCTAAGTGTCATTGACACTGCTGTTCTTATTTTAAACGCTCAACACGATACCTTCTGGTTGCTGTTATTGTATTCTTTTTTAAGTAAGAGTTCTTTACGCATGTGTGTCTTGGGGAGTAAGCTGGCAAATGCGTGTCTAGAGCGTTACGAAAAGTGTGATCGGGTGCGGCGAACGGAAGTTTATCTATAGTTTATGTATGTTCATTATAGTGTCTAATGTATAGTTTAAAGACGGAGTCGAGGTGGGATCTTTTAAATTCTATCGTATTTTGTCATGTTCTAAGGTATTCTATCATGTTCTATAAACTTCTAGCGACTTTAGACTTAGACTAACGTCACCTTTATAGACAACTCTGATGTTTTGTTTTTACTTCTGTTGGGACTCCCGAAGTGCCAGTTTCTTTTTATTACATTTCTGAATTTCTCTTAATTTATATTCACAAATTTAGACGCGTCAATCAGTTAATAAAAATTCACGATAGCCTCGAGATAGTGGTTTAATAATTTTTAAATTTTAAAACGAGCTCATTTTTACATTATACCATAGAAAAAACTTCTAGACTCATTGTTTAATAAATAGAACAATGCTATTAATTTATGGCGGCTCCAGCTTAGTGCCGTGAAGCTCCGAAAACAGGCGTGAACGATAATGTGGACGGTTTTTATAGAATTCACGCGCGTTCACGCATTTTCCCCGATCAGAGTCAGTATTTTGAACTAAAATGTATTTTCCAATTAAGGAACTTCGTGAAAGATCTTTGAACCGACAAAATTGGTTGAAAGTGTAGGCATATATGATACCTATAATAAAAATGCAAGTTTGAGCATTTTTGTGTGTCTGTCTGCTTGTTCTGGGTAAAATCTGGAGTGGCTAGTCCCGTTTTGACGAGACTTTCATTAGCGGATAGCTGATGTTACAGGTAGTAATATAGACTACTTTAATTTATGAAAAATAAGGGTTCGGCGCAAAAAATAAAAACCCTCAAAAATTAATAAAAAGATGGCGGCTGACAAAAATTGCGGAGTACACTCAGTTAAAAAAAAAATTGAATACTCTCTAACGACCTTCATACGATCAAGAAAAAAGATAATTTATCAAAGGCCAGCAACGCACGTGCGGACCTTCTGGTATCCAATCTCTAGTCGGGTTAAATATGAAAATGTAGAAAAATATAAATGAGAAGAAAAGCCATGATTTAATTTAAGCATCTCTTAGAAATTGTGGACCGTTCTTAGGAATAAAATGAACTAACTCCGTAGCACTACGTAGCAACGTAGCGCGCTACGCCGTAGCCAATGAGGTATGATCTCACTTCACTTCATTTGGAGCGGGAATGCACGTACAGTGTTCATTATAAAGAAAATAGCAGAGACGCGTGATGGAGGTGAAATAGTCTAAGAGATGGGTTTGAAACGATGTTTTTATGTGTACGCGAGTATAAATATACTTTTATGATTTCATAGAGTTGTTAACTATGAAAAAGTACTAAAAAAGCCCCGATTTCATTAACCATCTCTTCTTCTCTCATTAACCATTTCATCTTAGTATATTATTAATTGCTAATCTAAGCAATAAATTGAAGTAACTTCGTACAGCGCTACGGAGTACTACGGATTAGCGCTGCTACGCCGTAGCCAATGATGTATGATCTCACTTCACTTCATTTGGAGCGGGAATGCACATACTGTGTTCATTATAAAAAAGTAGCATAGACGCGTGATGGGGGTAAAATAGTCTAAGAGGTGAGTTTAAAAGAATGGCTTCATTCTCAAGTATAGAAGTATAATTACGTGTTTTATGACTTCATAGAATTGATGAAGTATAATTTTTTTTTTATTCTTTTATTTTTTTTTTATTAGGAAGATAATCGGTACAAAAGCACATAGCTTACATATTGGTATTAATGAATAAAAAATAGTAGTATATTCATTTTCATACTTAACAAACTCTATCTAATAACAATAGTAGAAAAGCCTTGATTTCATTATCCATCTATAAAAGATATACTAGTACATATATTGCCGGTCTCTTAGGATTAAATTGAAGTAGCCCCGTAGCACTTCGTAGCTGTCTAGCATAGATGATTGTATTATTTATACACTTACTTTTACTGATCTGCTTAAAATATTAGCCTAGGCATCAAAGCTTATGAAATCTGTAATCTCTTGTACTACGTAGTGAGGGCGAAATAAAATCTGCATCACGTATCGGCGACGGGTCCGGGGCGCGATCTGCGGAAAACGGCACCACTAAAAGTGTGAACTATTCATATTTTTTCAAAATTTGATAATATTTATTTTATTCTAGCTGTTTTCGGCATTGTCTTCCTCGTTAAATCATCATCATAGCGTATGGCATCCTAGGTGGATCACAATCTCAAGTCCAGATCCTTCAACCAAGCCACTGCTGCTGGTGTAAAAGAGTGCAACTCAGATATCCTGTCAGGGAGGAGACGGAGAGGCCACTTGTTCACCAGATGTGACGGGGTTTTATCTGGTGCTCCACACACACATTGTGGTGAATCTATTAGTCCCCATTTGTAATCCACGTAAAATAAAACTTGATCATAAAACTTCTTAATCGGGCCATATCGAAGAATCCGTTCTTAGCGGATGTCTACTATCTATTAGGAATGCCTAGGGTGACGTTAGAGCTCACAGATAGCGACCAGACGCGGCATCCGAATCTCTCTCCAATTGTAATGGCCATCCATTCCATCGGAAACGGAGAGGAGAGGACGAGAGGGTGCATCTGCTTCTGCGCAAAAGTTCCTGCGCTATAATATGTTCTGCGTAAACGAATGGCGCTGGTTAAAGGAATCCGATGTGATGATGATGATTAACTATAAATTACGTACCTGAGTCCCGCAGTTTTACGTGCCTTCCAAAACACGGAGGAGGTCGGATATCAAATATAAACCAATGTTCCAATGGGTCATCCGTCTATAAATCGGTCGTAATAGAGCTACTTAACCTAGCGATCGATTCAAATGCCGACCACTGATTAGGCCACGACCTCCTCATTGGTGTGCATGAGGTTTTATTTTAGTTAATTTAATGTGTTAATCTTACCATTTACCGTGGTTTTCTTTAAAACTTGGGAATATTTTGCGATATTTCTAATATACTACTTACTGCTCAAGTTGCTGTTTTTAAAACTTATTTTACCTGTGGTCATGACGATAGCGCACGGTAGCGGGGTCTAAACCGACAATGTCATTGATCTCAGTCCATCCCTCTACCGTTGAGCCATCGAGGCTATCTTTGTTATTGTTATATGTTATATATACATATAAATAAAATTGAAAGATCTGTTTGTATCGTCAAAATTTTTTTTTTACTAATTGCATATGACTATATATGGTGAAAGAGTAGACGAAGTAAAAACTATTGCAGGCGAACAGTGTTTAACTCTATAGAATGGCTTAGTTTGGAGGAAGCCTTTACCCAAAAGGGTCCTTAATTATTTAAAAGTAAAAACTAGATGTAGTTTATACATTAATCTACCATGTAAATGTATAATTAGATAATGAATAAAGGTTTTTTTTATTGTTATATATGGTAAAAACGCAGGTTATATTTTTTGCATGTCTGTTTGTTTGTTCCGGGTAATCTCCGAAACGGCTAACCGAATCGGACGGGACTATCACTGGTAGATAGCTTAGTTTACAAGAAATAACATAGTCAACTTTGCATTTGGTTAAATAATTAGATTTCCCCATAAAAGAAATAAAAGCCTTCAAAACTTAACAAGATCACCGAATTCACGCGGACGAAGTAGCGGGTCAAAGTTAGTTGTATAATAAATATTGGAAACCTTTGAATTGCTCGAACAAATGTTGCAAGTGATACAGGATCCGGTTTAGGAATTCTGCCGAGTTCGTTGTCTGCGCTGGCTTTGTTTGGCCTTGCCGTTGATTTGTATTTGGTGATCCCGTGTGCGTCATTGTCTTATTTGTGTAGGACACTATATTAGGAATTCGGTTGTAGATGTTATTAATTTTAATTAGTGATTTCGCCGAATACACGAATGTCGGGCTCCACGCTTCTGGCGACGGAATGTCTCAAAAAAATATATATTATTCGTCCGTGTTTGACCAAAGTTAAAAATAAACCGGGCAATAGCGAGCTAGACTCGCGCTCGGAGGGTTCTGTACCACCATAATAATATTGTATGCTTGGATATAATAGGTTATTTTAAGATTTATACTTTTCATAGGATTCCACGAATTCATCGCAAATTTTTTTTCGTTATGTTACCACAAATTAACGGATTTCAGATTTTCCCCTTTATTCTTCCTACTAGACATAAGTTCTTGCCAAATTTAATGATTCTATGAAGGATCCTATAGATTTTGTTTATGGGAAATGTGACATATACGGCTATATCTTTTGATTGCGTACGCTTAAAGGGTTGATTTTTTCACAGCTTCAAGGGACCGCAGATCTCAGTATTTGGTATTCATTTCAACTTTATACGTATACACGGTCATGACTATCTTGAGAAAAGCAGTCTTGACAGGCGGACAACGAAGTGATCCCATAAGGGATGTACGGAACCCTAAAAATATATAACTAGCGATGACTTTGTATGAAGGAAGAAACTTTTCTACACATAAAAACGGCTTAGATTAATTTTGTACGTATAAATATTGCTCAGAAAATTGCAATCCGAAGTGCCGCAAGACTCGAATTACGCAAGGCAATATTATCTCGACTTGTAATACCGTAATTATACGTATCATGATTATTATAGACTTACGAGAAATGGACGGTTTAACTAGTCAGCTCGGAAAGCCATTACGTAACGAGAGTGTTTACCGTATGCTAATATTTAATTAAGTTGAAAACTGTTTCCGCCGCGTCAAACTGGCGATAGAGTTATATTTACTTACTGGAGTGGCTCAGAAACCCAAAATGAGTTTTGGTCTTCGACAGGATTTAGCGCCACTTGTTTCGGTCCTGCGCTAAACTCTCATTCGCAAGAGAGTTAAAAAAGCGATGCGATAAATCCCGGCGTTGGCGCTTTTTTAGAGTCGTCCATGCAAAAATATATCGTATTTGTATATATACTCTGTAGCGTTGAAAATAGGACATTGCTCGATAGAAAAGCATAGCGTTATAAAAGTGCTGCCGTGTAAACAATATTGAGCGTAGCATTCTAGGTGTAAAACTCGCTGACAGAATAAAGAACACAACACTACGCTCCAAAACACAAATCGCCGATGTGGCCCAAACGGGGGCCAAGTTGAAGTATTGGGTTGGACATGTCTCCCGCATGTCGGATGATCTTAGGGCTAAAATTTCCACTTTATGGATCGGAGTACCTTTGGACACACCCGAGGTCGTCGCCGCTCGCGTCGCTCACTACCAGGCCAAGGCTCTCAGCGGCGTCCACGCCATTGCCAAGCGATCGGTCGTTACTCCCGTCACTTACAGCTCTGTAGTATCTCCTTACACCTCCGTTGCCCACGTATCCCCTTACGTTAGCAGCGTTGTTTCCCCAGTCTACTCCACCCCCTACGTTTCTACCTACGGCGCCCTGGCACCAGGTTACGGATACCCCGTTGTGCCCAAAGCTCTCTCCGTCCACCCCTACTAAATTTCCTTAAAAATTTCGACTGACACAGTTTGATCAATTGTAACTTATTGTACACATGTCAACACTGCCAAAATAAATAAGCATTACTTATAAACATGTATTTTTATTTCCATAAAAACATTAGGACCGTTTTTTGACTGGCCTTCTGCTCCAGGGGTCGTGGGTTCGATTCCCGGCTCGAGTCTGAGTGTCTTATAAATATGTATATATTTATATATTTCTACAAAAAAAATTATTTGTGTATAACAGGCGTCTGTTACCTATAACACAGGCATTAAGTTGTCTACCTTAGGAACAGACGTCCGTGTGTCTTATAGTCCTGTATATATTATTATTATTAGGACCATTTTGATTATGCTTTATCATTCCATTCCATTATCTCACGAATTTAAAGGAAATTGGCGCTATAAAGACCGAGTTGAATCGAACAGTTTATGTGTATATTGAGGTTTTTTATTAACATTAATATATTTGACCAAAATATTGTACTTACATTTTTTTACATTACATTAAATGCTTTGGTTAAAATTGGTTTGGCCACTATACAACATTTCTGTCTGTCTGTATTTCTGGTAGATCCACATAATCTCCGAAACGACTTTACGGATTTGGACTAGCCTTTCATCTGTCGATACCTGATTTTACAAGGAATAACATACTTTGCATTTAGCTAAATAATTAGAGTTCCGCACTAAAGAATGAAAATCCTCAGAATTTGACAAAATCACTAAGCTCATGCGGGCGAAGTCGTGGATTACAGCTAGTCGTAATGTTATATTGGACTATTATGTGTTTATGCATATATATCCATTCTTCTATACTTAATAGTTAATCAAATGTAAAGCTGAAGAGTTTGTTCGTTTGCTTGAACGCGTTAATTTCAGGAATTACTCTTCAGATTTGGAAAATTCTTTCAGTGTCAAATAGCCCATTTATCGAGGAAGGCTATAGGCTATATATTATCACGCTAAAATTTAATCTATTTTTTTTACCTAATTTCACGCGGACGCAGTCGCGGGCGCCGCTAGTTTTTAATATATATTTATATATTAAATTTATTATCATAACATTATTCTTTAGATTTATTAACGCAGTGATATTTGTTATTTTCAGTATAGGTACGTATAGTGCGTTCAGTCTAAAAATGCATGCCTCTCCATATCACTTCTTTCCTCCTTTAAAATAATAGAATTTAGTACAAACGTGCATTTTTAGACTAAACGCACTCTATTACTGTTCGTGTTGATACTCTGGTTGGTAGTATAAGTAAGTAAAATGTGTAAATTTTATATATTATTTAATTTAGCTTTCCTTATACATTGTTTTGTGTAGGGTTTTCATTTTATATCTGAACTTTTTTTGTCGTGTTGGAATAAAATCAGCTCTGTAGGCTTTCGTATTACATAGAAAGATTGCAAAATTATGCTGAGCGGTTATCTACTATTGGATTATGTCACACGTAACGTTAAATCATTATCAACGTAACGTTAAATCATATCACATAATCACTTAGGTGCCTGCTGCCTGCTCGTTTACCCCTTGTGACATAAAAAATAAGGTTAAAAATAAAATATATTGGCGAAATAAATTTTGAACATGGCAAGTTATCAATCAGAGAAAGAAAAGGAAAGATTCATTTCAGTACCATAATTTAAACAAAAAATTCTTTATTCCAATATTAGCTGGGTCAAATTAAAAAAGCATGAAGTCATTTCCACGATTTTATAAATAGACCCTTGTCTTTATTTCATAAATTCAATCTTATGTCAGACACGTATTTATTTGATATACGATTTTTTTTAATTCCACCTTTAGGTAAATAATTCGAATGGTTTGATTTTTTTTCTTTACGACTGATTTCCGTATCAAATGAAAGGATTTGTAAAGTATAGTTCAAAGTAGCAAATGAACAATGACTTTATAAGCATCGCTTTGTCTTTAAATATATTATAATATAAATATTTATAAAACATCAAGTGTCATCTTGATGAATATTTAAAGAAAGTATAAATGAAAGATTAGTTAAAAAAAATAATACAGATAGAAGATACATATTTTGTATATGGCGAATAAAAAAATAATTTTTGCACATTTTTAGAAGCAGTATTTATTTTAGTAACAATCACAGTTCCAATTATTATACGAGTAATATTGCATTTAGTAATTTTGTTTATTAAGTTAAGACAACATACTATCGGCTACGTCGTCCCCAGAACCCCTAAAATCTCTACACTCTCACGTCTAAAATCACTCAGTGACATTAATCGGGACCCACTATTTTACTTGCCTTCCCAAACACAGAGGAGGTTGGGTACTTGAAAATACAGTGTAACAATGGGTCAACCATCTATCACCTGGCAGCGATAAGGACTGCTTAACCTAGCGATCGACTCAAATGCCGGCCATTAATTAAGCTACGATCCCCTCCCTATTACCTTTCAAGTTTTGTTGCAGCAACAGGCAGGCGGTGTGGGTGGTGTTGGTGGCGTGTACGGTGGCTGCGTAGTGGGTGGCGTGGCGCCATTACAAGCTGTCACAGTTGATGGCCAGGAAGCCCTATTCATTCCCGCACACCACGCGCAGGTAAGTTCATCTCTCCTCTTTTTCTTCTTCCTCTCTTTTTGCTCTGTTTTTTCTTCTTGTTCCTCTCTTCTTGCTCTCTTTTTCTTCTTCCTTTCTTGCTCTCTTTTTCCTTCTCCCTCTATTCTTGCTTTCTTTTTCTCTTCTTCTTCCTCTCTTCTTGCTCCCTTTTTTCCTTTCCCTTACCCTTTTCCCAGGTCAGACCTTGTGCGCCAGCGACAAGATGTTTTTTATCTGGGGTTGTCGATATCAGGATGTTCTTATTCATTGAAGTCCCTTTTGATAGTGGAAGACCAAAAGACTGGCTGTCTCATATCTCTTTCATCCTCTCTCTTGCTCTTCATCTACAACACTCTCTCTTACTCTCTTTCTAGTGCTTTTACCTTATCCCGAAGTGTATGTGGTGAGCATTTTAATGGTGTTATGGGCCATTATTATAGATCCAACCATCACGCACCCACACCAAGTGCAAGATGGATGGATGAGTGTTTTATCGCTCCTCAAGGCCACCACAGTCAGCAAGCGTTGGTCATGAGTATGAATTAGAGAGAGATATAGCCCCAATAGCTCAACGGCATAAGGTATGGACTGAAATCCGCAAGGTACCTGGTTCAAACCCCACCGCCGTTGGGGTATTTTCGCACCCACTCTTAATACAAGCTTTTAATTTAAGATTAGTAGGAGGGGGAAAGGGAATATTAGACATATCTTAAAAGTATTCCTAATATTCTATTTAAAAAAAAATTCAATCCCAATTTTTTTTTTAAAGAATATTAGGTTATTCATTTTACTGGCATTTCATTATTTAGTTTCTTATATATTTCGTTTCTTTTTTATTTTATTTTAGATTGTAGTCCAACATAGTATTTACAGTTTCATTCTCACATAAGCGAACTTTGTAATTAGGTTAAGTGAATTGAATAAATGCTTTTATTATTATGACTATCATTTATTTAAATATCTTACTCTAAAATATCAATATAAAAATATAAACATTTAAATATATATATTTATTATTATTTTTTTTTTTATGTATTGTTTTCAGAATTTCTCAGGCGTGGGTCAAGTTAGCCTCGTCAATGGACACCTGGTGAGAACGCCCGTGTTGCCAACGGGCCTGCTTCAGAACGTCATGCACTTACCCGCAGGTGAGTTTTAATATATTCTCGAATTTAATCACACACACCACACAATCATTATCAAAATCGTAAAGCTTGGGTTCTCAGGTCACTATACTTTGGGATCGCCTTAACTCCCTACATGCTTTGCTTCACACCCTATGGTTGTTTTGCTCATTTCTACATTTTTATAGTATTACATAATGTACATCTTTCTTTTCACAAACAAATAGTTTTGTAATAACATGTTAAGTTTTATGTTGCTTCGTTATACATAATGGCTGAACAGTTAAGCATTACTTGAAGTTATAAGTTTTGATAAGAATGTATAACATGGACGAGAGTGGAATTACTTATAAAGAATAATAAATTTGTGCTGGTTTTTAAAAACTTATTTTAAACTTAAATATAAAATCATTTTTATATGTATAAAATGTAAATCAAAGTAAAGTTTTAATTTCAGCCTATAATTTAATTCTGAGACTGAGATGAGAAATAGATAAAGAGATGAGTTAAAAATCAGCCATAAATTTTGAAAGTCTAACTTAACTAAGTATTTTTTAAAGAACTTCGGTGCTATAAAATATTATAAAAGACCAATCTACAAAGCTGATGTGCATTTTTCAAATCTTTCGGTACATTTCCTTAATACAATCACTTTATTCGGACCGAGGAAATGTTGATTTATCCGTCAAGTTTTAATCGATTGGTAAATCTCAAGTTACCATTCAAATAATGTTTTTTTTTGTCTTTATTAACATTGAATGACATAAAATTGTAAGCCAGGTTCGACTGGCACAATATCAAGACCTTATTTTCTTATATTTTGGGAAAAAAGGTTTCTTATTTTCTGGTATTCGGTCAGGGTATAAGTTAACGTTTCCTCGGGCCCACCTCGCACCGCTTAACCGGTTCTGTCGTACTAATCACTGTTTCTTTTTTTTACAACGGTAATTATTACATTATTAGTATTACATATGGTCATGACTAAGTTCTGACACCAGCTTATAGTTATGTATACATGTGTATGTAAATCGTTTGGCATTGGTGTGCGTGTGGATTGTTTTAATAATTTAATATGCTTATAATGCATATTTTACCAAATTAGCATTCGCACAACTCTCCTATATTTATACTGATATACATATAAAGGTGAAGAGTTTGTTTGTTTACTTGAACGCGCTAATCTCAGGAACTACTGGTCCGTATTGAAAAATTCTTTTAGTGTTAGATAGCCGCTTTATCGAGCAATGCTATAGGCCATATATTAATTTATCTAATTTTACGCGGACGAAGTCGCGGGTACAGCTAGTAAACTATAGTTGTGCCAAATTTATTAGTCCTCTGTAAGCGCAATTTCCCTAAATTGCTACCGAAAGTTTCAGCTTCTCGTATTAATATACCATTACTTACTTTGATTGGCGTTTGTATATCTCTTGTATTATTTTTCAAATAAACAATGTGTTCTCTGCAATCCTCAACATCTTTGCCAAGGTGAATTGTTTTATTGACAATATTTGACTTATCAGTGTCAAAGAAAACCCGCGAGTATTTCCTACCGCCAGGAAAGGTTTCCGCTTCTATGACGTAATTTAGTTCATGGCTGTTGCTTTGAGTTGACCTGACGAGGGACTTGATAATACAGCACGCTTGGAAGTGAAAGCAGGTGTAATTTGCGCTTGGATCCCTTGGACATCCCTGAATTGTGGGATCGATGTTTATTATGGTATTTGATGGACGAATCGAAGTTTTAATGTCGATAATTGGTTTCGTTCGAATGAGTGCAACACTACTCTGTAACATAGAGAAAATAATACTTGTATTATTAAAGGTATTATATATTGTTACGTGTTTATTTCAAATAAGTTACTACACTGGTATTTATTCTTAACTGAATGTCATGTAATCAAAACATACCAAAGGCACCAAGTCACGATTGACAAATTTAAATGTTTTGTATAGTATAATTCTAATGCAGTGCCATTAAATAATGTGGTAAACATTGAGTTCCCTCGAGCATTCATTATAATATGTCCTTGTTAAACTAACATTTGACAAATGATTGTATTCGTTGCTACGTTGGCGCAACCCAGTTACTGGATAATCCAGGGTTATTTAAACTGCTTCAACGTTAAATTTAATTATTTGGTTAATGAAAATTAAATAAATCGCTTCTCTATTACAGAAATTACTAGGATTAAATGTATTTATGACATCACATATAAACTTATTGTTAAGTAAATTAAATACGTACATTTTCATAAGCACCAACAAGTAAATCTGGATAACCATTAGAGTCGAGATCTATTCCACCGGACAGAGAGTATCCAAATGTTCTCATAACTTTAGGCAACGATTTGGCTCTTATGACTTGATCTGCTTTTGGTTTGAGGCCATTTTTTCTGTCACCCATATGGATATAGACCACACCGTCGCCTTCATAGGGACTACCGATCGCTACATCTTCACAACCGTCCTTGTTCAGGTCTCCAGTATTAGCAATTGCTATACCGAATTGTGATTCGGGCTTGCCGGTCAGTTTTAAGCTGTAGGTCTGAGGTAAATTATGCTTTTCGTTAAGATATAAGTAGACAGCACCACCAGTGTCACGTGAAAAGTAAAACGGTGCACCGACTAAGAGATCAGGTAGCCTGGAAATGTAATAATTTCACTGATAATTTAGCTCATCATATGTAATATATAAAAGCGAAGGGTCACTTTAACACGAAATCCTGAAAAATCCTGCGACATTTACTACACAATTTCTACTAATCGCAATTGTAATACTACATTTGGGAATAAATTTATCACCTTACTTACCCATCACCATTTACATCGGCTGCGGCGACTTCATATCCAAAGCTAGAGCCAAACTGTTCTCCGTTCAAAACGAGTGTGAAGTTTAGAATATCAACATCGGTCCGGGTCCAATCGTCGATGACCCTTTTGCTAAATAGAACAACTTGTCCTGTTCCATGCGCTCGAGGGGCTCCCGCTGCGTATGAAGGTTCTTTTCCGAAGAAACTAGCTCCTGACACTGACATACCTATAAATATATAACATAATGGAAGTAGCATATAAAATGCTGATCAGCAAATAATTACTACTAGGTATAAACTTGCAGAAGTTTTTTAATTAGCTGCATTAAAAGCAACATCATCAAATGGTCATCAGCAAAAATTAAGCATCTCGTATATTATTTCCTTTTCGCTTATTATGTAATATTCAATTAGGTAATTGAAATATTATACGAACGTCAATAATTAGTAAGTAGGTTTTTGGTGCAGTGTATACATGCATCTTAAATCAGCAAAAAGAATCAATGACTAAACATATTTTGATACAAAGTACAGACATCGTCACCACATACACTAATTCACTAAATCTTTGTATATTTCATAGTGCTATGTTCTAATTAATAGAGATTTCACTCTTCATTTCTATCGTTCTTCAAGTCCCTTATACAAATTCCGGTTCGTCTTTGGGGCACCCATTTCCGCAATGAGATGAGTATCACTGTGGTACCATAGATATTCTATTCTATTCGTAAAATCTTTATCGAACTCGTTCGATCTTTTGTTATAATAACAATCGCAACAACGAAGTAATTTTGCCTTCATTAGATACGTATTACAAATTAGAGACGTGTCGAACAATTGAATACGTGATTTCGTATTGATTACAAGGTGACTTTTGCAGTAGGTTCTAATCTATAACGAAGCAATACCACCCAATGCCCTCGAATATATCCGCGTGGTTTATTAAAACCTTCAATCTTATATGAATTTTTAAAATCATTCAAACGCGTTGTTGCTTTTTTTTTTTAAATTTGTACGTAAGTGAAAAGAGAGCAAACATAATTAACACATTGCTTAAATATCAACCTGGAACCGACTACGTCTATATTGCCGCCATAATGATAAATTTCTCAATGATGGTAGCACTGCTAAGACAACTTTTCTATGGAGCCATTGCAGGTTTTTTTTTTAAACTTTTCGTTAATTTTATATTCCTTATCATATTTAATACAATTTGAAAATAAGCAAACACCACTAAGAATATATTTTCGGTAACAATTTACCAATATCACGATTTCGAAACAAACCATTTATTTGAGAATACAATACAAAAATATTTATTTTTCAAATAAATTGATACATAATTTTTTACAATGAAACCTGACGTGACACCGACTGAATGATTTATAACGTAATAATTATTCATTCTTCAGTCAAAAGTTCTTATACCGGAACCAGGCATAACTCAAAGTACCAATACATTTTTATCCTTGAAGTTTACAAAATTCTACAAAACTTTGTGCAGTTACACAAAGTTCACAGCCACACTACATGATCGTTAAAATGAAGCTATTGTCTGGCTCCGGCATTATACGAATGTCATCTATTTGAAGAATTCTGAAGTATCGACACAAATATGCTTGTATTATTTTTTTTTCGAGTCCGAGATCATCCGCGTAAAATTGGATAAAGAAAAATAGAATCAATTTTAGCGTGATGGCCTATAGCCTTCCTCGATAAATGGGCTACCTAACACTGATAGAAATTTGCAAATCGGATCAGTAGTTCCTGAGATTAGCGCGTTCATGTAAACAAACAAACTCTTCAGCTTTATATATTAGTATAGATACAGATTGCAGACGGACACATCTATTCTATTTTTTATGTTTAGATAATAGTATATGGCATATATCATATGGTTTTACTCCGTAATAGAAATGTATTATGGCGGAAAAATTGTAATATTGATTTTCAATTGCTGGCCAGCGTACTTCAATTATACCATATAATTTTCCATAATTATCTGTAATTTATATGGTTATTACGGGTAATATGAATGTGAAGAAAAAAAGGCCATATTGTAATCTGTATGTACGAATAGTCGACCAAGAAATTGGTTGCCACGCTAAGGTCGAATGTCGTTTGCACGTCAATTAGTTGAAAGGCTCATTTTTGCTTGTTGTGTATCACGTTAATTTCTAACAATAACCCTTAGCAATTTTTTTTAAAGTAGGAACTGTCATAGAAAATGATAAAGCACTTTTTTGGTCGACTATACACGCGACTTTTTTCTTTTCATATACAGCCTTGAACTTACTACAGCGAGTTTACTTTGCGCGGGAAATGAATGCAACGGAACGGAAAAGGGAACGGGAATAATATTAAAGGATAATAGAATGTAGTAAATAAGTAACCCAACCTTTGGGCACGACAGCATCAGCCGGGTCCGCTAGTAAGAACATAACCTTAATGTTTATTACATTGCCAAATGTTATATACATACAGAGTGTAAAAGGCATCGTACCGAAAACACATCCCATGGGTTCAGTGCATGATTCTAGACTCCCCAGTGGTGAAATATTTCGTCGGCTTTTTCTTGAAAGGTCCAATTTTTTTTACCACTTTTTAAACTGAACACTGTATAATATAATTTTTACTATCTGTCCCAAAGCGATTTTAAATCAGAAACAATTTTTTTTAATATTTTTACATCAACCCGCAATGTAAATAAAACTTAAAAACCATAACAGAAGTAGCGTAGTGCGGGTCGTTAACTTGATTTGCGCGTCAACATTTTGTTGACGATTGCTTCCCTATGTTCACGATACATTGCGCGCTCAACAACGGGACGAGGATGGCAATATCTGTAAACTCTCATTTCTGAGATGAATAGTTTTTGTGATTTTATTTAGGACTTTAAATCCTTATCACAAAGTTTGCGGTACGATGTCTTTTACACCTGTATACTTACAATTTTATTTAAGCTCTTTGTTAACATTGTACGGAGTTCACAAGCATAATATAGTGTCATAAACTATGCAATTAAACAATGTAATACTATGGCGTTTCAATTCTACGACTTTGGAAACTTTAAAACAAGGAGAAGATGAGGAAGAGTTTCGGGTTTTAGACATTTTAAAGAAAAAGGATAGACAGCAACGGAAAGTCGCTCGAAAAGCTGATGTTCCGCCTGATAGAACGGAAAAAATGCGCGTAGACCAGGTCAGATTTGAGATAAAGTAATATTTCTAATCTATCTTGATGCAGTCATATATATACGCTTACATAAAACTAAACCTAACATTACAACGTTTTGTCGCTCATAGTGGTTTCCTGTGTATCCTCTGAATTATAAACATTGGTATGAAATTATGCTCTTCTCACATCACACAATTTTAATTATCTTGATACATGAAGATCTCTTAAGCTGTAGATCTGATCTCAGATGTATCAATTGCCCTTTTCAAATTTGTTGTAAGTAACTTATGTGTTTGTATTGCAATGAGTAACATTTTAAATTACTGTCATAATATTGATATGAATTGATAGAATTATGTCCAGGGAGTGGATCTTTTTTTTAAATGTCTGTTAACTGGTCAGATTCATTATGGGTACAGATCCTGAACTTCTGTAGCTTCAATAACTCCACCTATACCACCAATGACAGCAGTATCTGTGCCCTTCTCCTTTCCATCTACCGTGATATCCTTTAACGCCATCCCTCCCTTTCTGTTTATCTAATTAGAGGTAGTGTCACTCTTGCAGTCCTATGGCTCTGCAGCTGAATTGGGCTGTTGTGTCCAAGTTCTAGTACCTCTTTCTCACGTAAGATCAGTGTGAAGTAGCGACAATGCTGTCAGGTCAAATGATAGTATTGTTGCGATTCATTTAGATTTTTAGAGTTTTCAATAGCCTAAACTGCTCTTTATTGTCTGGTAATGCATCTGCAAGCGTCCTGGTGGTGCAGATGCCTATGGGTGTTGGTAGTCACTTAGGTAAACCACCTGCCTGCTTGCCCCCTGTAATATATTAAAAAAATATTTATATTAACTAGGTTTTAAACCTCTGCAATATACAAGACTGTTAAAAAGAAAATGGTTAGTTTCCTGGAAACTCATTACATTTACCAAACATATGTAATGACAAATGTATTGTGTATGTTTAAATGTTTATATAAATCCAAAATTGTATAAAAAATATATTGTTATTTTTTCCTAACGCAGATCTTTTTTGTCTATTGGTTTTCTGGTCACTAATTATGTAAAGGCATCACAAAGTTATGTATAGAAAATTTTTTTCTTTACAGAATTGGGGAAATGTTTGGCCAGGACCCAGATCTTTTCATCCAGCATCAGTACCATTACCACTTAGACAGGGCTATGTTCCTAAAGGACAGTCTCCACCTGGAAAGAAGGCTAATGCTGAACTTATGAAAATACCGAACTTTCTTCATCTGACTCCTCCGGTCATCAAAACTCAGTGTGAGGCAATAAAAAAGTACTGCACTAAATGGCCTGAACTTCTTAACTCTGAAGAGGCAATTGAAAAGCATTATCCAGTAGAAATCATTACATCTGATTACTGCCATGCCAGTCCAACAATAAGGAATCCATTAGCACGAATAGTAACCTTGCGAGTGAAGCTTTCTGATCTAAATTTAGACAATCATGCCAAAGATAAATTCCTCAGATTAGTTGGAGACAGATATAACAAAGAAACAGACCTTGTTACTATTACAGCTGATCGTTGTCCAGTTAGAAAACAGAACTTGGATTATGTGAACTACTTACTGACCGCAAGTTATCATGAATCAGGGTCTTTTGAAGACTGGGAACAAGAAAAAACCTTAGAAGACATGGAGTACTATGATTTTGAGTTGAATAAGTCTAAAAGGAATCTTGTTGATTGGTATTTATTATGTAATAATGACGAAAAAAAGTTAAGTGACGAAGAGTATAAATCATTTGATGTGTCATCAATACCGAACGCTACAGAATATAAAGATGCAGTTTCAACATTGTTCAATGAAGGAGAAAGTGAAGATACCTTAAAAAATTATGATACAGCTGTTCGGAAGTTGCTTGGGCTACCTGATAAGAAAAATATAAGTTAATCATTGTATAAGCAGTAATTAAATGTATTATAGTTTATGGTTTTATTATTTAACTTGTGGGCTCGACAGACGTTGTCTTGCCGAATTTGGGCTGATCTGCTATTTTAACCAATCTCTTTTATGTCTCTTCCATAAATCGTAGCAATGGCTGATTTTTTTACAAAATAATAATTGTACATAGCAAGTCAGTCATAAGTTTATTTGAAGTATCAAACAAATTTGGATGGATTTAGTATTTTTAAATAATCTTTCGACTTCCCTTTTCTTTTCTTTTAAAGCTTCCCTGAAATAAGGGAAATTAAACAAACGGAAAAACACTACTACTTTTTACGTAATACAAGCTTCTTTTTTAGGTAATAAGTATAGAATAATATAACCAAACACCAATAATGGTTCAGAAAATAAAAATAAAAACAATCTTGAATATCATAATTATTAACTGCATCCCGAAAACACACGTGAGTCACCCCTTTGCCACTCGCCACGTCACGGTGACGATCCTCGCGTGTCGACCGCTGTAACATAGGGGGAAGCCGTGCTTCAAAAACGGTTGGACTATTCCATGCCGGCCGATTTTCGTAAGATAAGAGCCCCAGTCGTTTTTGAAAACTCGAGTTTTAGCGAGACTAACGAAAAACGATATACTTTTGTACAAAATGTAGATTTATTCAAACTATTCTCGCAGGGTTTGGATATTCCGTAAACCTTTTGTGAGACACCCCTGAAAACTTTTAAAATTTTTAAACGTTAGTTGACAGTATTTTTTTTATGTTTGTGTACATTGATTTAGATTTAGCAATATTAAATTTTAATCTCGCAGATTCAATATGGTCCATATAAAATTTATTGCAAGTTGCGAATTGTAAAATAGTCGTAAAAAATATTACTGAAATAATTCTGCTGTGACGTTTAGTCAAATATGTGTTTTAAAATTGTGAATTTTTACATTTTTTTCGCATTAGTGATACTTGACAAATGCATTCAGTTGATATGTAAGCTATTGCTCCATTATAAATGCTCTTTTATATTATTTGAAGCCACGGCTTCGAAGTCATTTTAAGCTCATTCCTCATTTTTAGCACATCCTTCCGTAAATTCAAATGTTGCCTGAGTATTTTATGGCTTTTAGTGATTTTGTTAAGTTTAGAGGGTTTTTATCTTTTGTACGCAACCTTAATTAATTTTCTAAAACTAAAGTAGCTGTTATTCCTTGCAACATCAGCTATCCGCCAGTTCCGTCGAAATCGGTCGAGCTGTTTCGGAGATTACCCGGAACAAACAGAAAGTTTTTTTTACTTGCGCTTTTGTTATAGGTCATATGCAAGTAGTAAAAAATAAAAATTTCAAAGTTATTAACCGTCAAATTTTATATATGTGTACAGCACAATATACATATCCGGCATGCCTATACCATATGCGTATACCTGGGGTCTTAACGCAACTTCCTCTCAGTTATAAAAAATAATCTTCGTCGCACTTTTTTGTAAATAGAAAAAAATGGATTTCTTCATGCTCATGAAACATCATAGTTGAATTATTATTCTAATCATATCCACTTAATCCCAGCGATGGTTCTTTACTGTTTCGTGCATCTATCGGATATTCTACCTTTGGGACATGTGCATTTGTATCCTCGTGATTTCCTCTAAAGTGAACCATATTAAAAGATTATCTCCTTCTTGCGTGGTTTTTCTCAATGCTGAGGGTTTTGATCTCACGTGATTTAGGTGCGAATCATATAATGCCATTTGAGTCAAAAAAAATATCTACATAACTAATATTATTATGATTTTTATAGATGCTTTTAATAAAGAACACTTTGTGTATTGGCCAAATGCGACTATACCATTTTATGTTAACCCGGCACATTACGGTAAGTGTATTGGAAATATACGTATATATATATTATCTTTAAACTTGCAAACACTTATGATACGCAAATTGAACTCGAAGAAAATTTTTTTTTCTGTAAAATCGGTTTTTATTCATTTTAACGCTTAGGCCAATCGTGCCTCTATCGCTTTTTCCGTGCTCTAGCTTGCACACTCGGGTCGGGCGGAACGTGACAATGAGTCATGCTTTTTCGTGCGTACAGCCGGCATTCGATTAATATTCATAAGACGGTATCCAAGTAGTCAGCGGCTCGGTTTGTTTATTTAAATGATCGCTGGCTATTGGAGTTATAAGTGCACACACATATTATGATATATTTTATATAGAGATCTGCCAGATCACCTGAAATATATATACAAATACAGATATGAATACGGACAAGTTAAATCATTTTTAAGTAGCTAATATAATATAGGACTCTTTGTCCAACGAAGTGACGACAGTAAGGCAGTGGCTGAGTGGTGGCCGAGGCTTGGAAAGTGAAGCATTGGTCGTCCAGCAAATAGTTGGATCGATGACATGATATCTGCGGGTCGATTCTGGTCCAGATTAGCTCAAGACCGTAAAGATTGATACAAACGGGGTGAGGCTTATACTCAGCAGTGGGAGCGAAAATGCTGTGGATGATAAACATATGAATATTCTAGTACCATATGAAGACAATTTTTTTATCAGCCTATATAGTACATCGCAAAAGCCACCCCGCTTTCAAACCATTTTTTTTGAATGCAATTTAATGTAAAAAAAAAACGATATTCCGTAAATTATTGTTATCTATAACTGTAATAAATTAGTGATGAAAATAATCTATAAAATTGACAAACATGCGTTATGTAAAATGAACTACAAAATTACCAAAGGTACATAAATGATATCGTTTACAGATAAGGAACAATCACTTGCAATCATGTCAACTCTTTCTGTTTTCGCATTCAAGAGCTGTTTGAAGTTCTACCCGGTACTGGTGGAACCGCGCATGAATCAGCACGTAATGGTATTTGAGAATCCAAGGGGTGTCAGGAAATGTACTATAGATTTAGATGGGCACGCGCCGGAAGAACCACATGTATGTTTTTTGACGATATCAAAAACATAATCTGCTTTAATTTCTCAGGGCAAAATCAAGGTTTTTTTTTTGTATGAGTATTATTTCAGAAAAATATTAGCGTTCAATCATCTAGTGGTCGAAATTGAACATATTTTTTCAAATTTCCCCCACTTATATTTCTTCTATAAAGGTATTCATTCGTTGTATAATATATGTATATAACGTTTGCATGTAATTTGAGTACAAAATAGTTCATGACCATTATGTTTAAATTTTAAAAAAATTCAAAAAGTTAACTGAATTCTTTTGAAACTTTAGTTGTGTATATCGTTAAAAGCCCTATCTCCTTTTACTCCCAAAACTTGTATGCAAAATTTCATGATAATCGGCTGAGACCTTACAGTGTTACACACAAACTCGCATTTTTAATCTACCGCAAAACAGATCACAGTGTAGTTTACGATTTATTCCAAAAGATGGGGTTATTTTTTCTAGTACTGCGTATTACTAGTCGCAACCGCCAAATGAGTGAATGAACTATGTCCGGAATATATACCTTCTTACAATCTTGTTCTTCTTCTTTATCCTATTCTCTTCCCAGTCTATCGGGAGCCAGGTCTCCTCGTAGATTTGCGCCAGAACACTCTATTCTGGTTTGTCTGTGCACTCAGATTTTCTCTCTGGGTCTCTTTTTTCATGTGTTGCTTCCATATCGGATATTGCTAGGGCTCTTAGGATGGGATGGTCACCCTTACGTCTCACGATATGGCCATAGAAGTAGACATTCCTTTACTTTTTCTATATATTCGTTACGCACTTTGTATATGCCCATATCAGCATTTTAATTTCATTTCTATGAAAATACTCTTACAATGAATAAGTGAAATATTTATTTTTAGCGTATAACCCTCGGATACGATTGTCTTCGAGCACCACACATGCATATGGTCATTATGAGAGCCCTGGGCTTCCCCTTTGAGCACAACAGGGCCATGCGGGACATCTACATCGACGTGCAGTTTGAAAATATTGAACCTGGTAATGTTGCCATCCATAGAAACTTTAAGAAATTGTTCAATTCGACTTAGGACTGATCCGACACAGGTCCCAGTCTCGGTAAATATTTACTTATTTACTGGAGTGACTCAGAAACCCCTGCGACAGGATTTGACGTCATTTGTCTTGGTCCCGCGCTGACTCATGCCAATATATTTATTAATATATAATAATAAAAATATTATACTTATTAATAATGATGATAACAGAAATGAGTAGGAGGTATATATCTAGTGGTATGGTACCGGGCACTCAGTTTCATCAAAGTTTTTAAAGTTATTTAACATAAGTACCTATAGGTACCTCATGTTTTAAGACTTGAAAAGGTTTTATACAGTATTCAAATTTAACTATAACAAAGAAATACGTAGTACTTGTATATCCTAATCATTAACAAATGTTGCCAAGTGCAAGTGTCTTTTGAGATAATAGTTCATCGCCCCCATAACCTGTTAATAACGAGGCGACGTGACCCGCCGCGATACGGGCTGTAATGTAGTTCATTTATTGAATACACATTAAAAAACAGTTATTGCCCGCGACAGTTGTCTCTCTAAATCTAGTTTAAATTGTCATGAGCTTATTGTATTCGCCTGAAATATACTCGCGTGTAGGTACTAGATGTTTCTTTCTGAGAATCTACGTTAATGTTTTGTTAGGTATGATTATGTAAATTCAAATACTGTTCGCTGTTAGGTATAGAAATGATAGTTTAACTGATACGGTGAAATAAATTTAAATAAGTCAACGTCAGAGTAAATACGAGGGAAGACAGTATTGTGGTGTAGATTAATATTGTAAAATGATAAATGAGACGAGACGAATTTCTAAGCATTCCATGGATTCACCGTGCGGATGCCGGGTCCATCGCGTTACAGAGGAAGGAACCATAGCAGTGCCCGGGACTTGTGACCCAGGTGTAGGTTTAGGAGCAAATACAAAGGCTATATGAATTTATTCTTTATCAAACTTAATAAGAATATTATCTTTTATTGGAATAAAAATGGTATTATAATACATTAATATGTAATTTTTGTACAAAAAACATTGTAATCAAGTATATGATAAAGAGGACCTTCGCATACGTATAGAAGCATTAGAGATGTGGGCATACAGACGCATGTTGGCTATTAGCTGGACTCACAGAACAACAAACTGCAACTTTTGCAAACTATCAAGAATATATTAGGTATTCATTATATATTAGTTTTAGTAGATTATTGTGTATCCAGCAACATTGAATTAGAATTAAGTATTCTGTAAAGATGTTCGTAAAAGAAAGAGAGAAATAAATAAATAATAAATAAGATGAGAAAAGTTGTATATTATAGGGGGTTAAAAAAATCGTAAATTCGTGTGACGGCTGCTGAATTAGATCAAACTATATTTCAAAAGCCATTCCCCACTCTAAAACTGGGTAACCACTTTTCTTACAAGAAGAAATTGATGTTTACGTAATAGTTACATATTACTTGAACTTACTTGTTTCTTTGCAATATTCCGTGGAGGCTTGACCACTGAGTCGACGTACGCCATTTTTGTTTGTTTGATTGGAGCCTTTTTGGCTTCTTGAGCAATCCTTATGTTGGCAGTGAGGGATTTCAACCTTATTTCCTGTTCTTCTTGACAGCGCTAATAAAAACAATGATTAGGACATTTTATAGGATGACTAAATTAACACTTATTAAGAGTTGATTGTTAGGGAGTGTAAATCAGAGAGTGTTTATATTTCTATATTAAACTAGTTGTGACCCGCGATTAGGTGAAAAATTTACGCAGCGAATTTAATATAGCCTTCCTTGATAAATGATCTATATAACACTGAAAGAATTTTTCAAATCAGACCAGTAGTTCTTGAGATTAGCGCGTTCAAGCAAACAAACAAGCTCTTTAGCTTTAGGTATTACTATAGATGTGAGAAAAATAGTTATTTGATAGAATCAGGCGTTACTTTGCGGAAATCCATGACATGCATGAAAAACTAAAGGACTTTGATTAAGTCCGCGAATAAATACATAGGAAAAACATATTTACGTCAAAATTTATGCGGTCGTAATATGTAGCACCGATTTTCCCACGTATTTATTCGCAGATTTAGGCAAAGTCGTTGAGATTTTGAATGCAAAGCACAATAGATCAAGTAGAGTAATGATTTATGACAGTTTATCTATATACATATATGTTTTCTGATAGACAATTTTTTTTTCTTTTACTTAAAGATTTGAACGATTTGAATGTATCCCACATTTAAATCGTTCACAGGATATTCTTCTTTGAAATGACTGCATTAATGTATGAGATACCCACCAGTTTAATCGCTGTTACAAGAAGCTACTTTACTTCTAAATAATTTTCTAGAAAAGTGAATGTTGACGTGAAAACGTCTTTTAAATTGTTTAATCCCGGTTAGGCGCACTAAAAAGCATGACTCATTGTCACGTTCCGGCTGAGCCGAGCGTGCACCGGAGAGCGCGGAACAAGCGATAGAGGGAGGCACAATCGGCCTAAGAATCGACTTTACAGACAACCAACTCTTATTTTAAATTATTTCTTTACCATGAACATCTCCCTCCAAGTCTCCATTTCCTGACGTTTCTTGTTTCTGAAATGTTTCTCGCAGAATTTCTGCCATAGGTGGTCCGTGTCCTCCATCAGATAGGGGTTGTAGTGCTCTAGTATTGACAACTGTTGTGGAGTTGCCTTGTCGACTACCGGCTTCAGAATATCGTACGGAACCCCTCCAGTGTATTCAAGAGCTAAAAATAGATGTTATTAGAAGACTTTATTTTGCTTACGTTGAGATAAAAAATAATTATCCTTTCTTTAAAAAAAAACCGACTTCAAATTGTCAGAACTGGACCTAATTGGAATGGAACCACACGGGAAGTGCCAGCTTTCAAATAAAAAAGAATCATCAAAATCGGTTCACACAGTCGAAAGTTCTGAGGTAACAAACAAAAAAAAACAAGAACAATAGTCGAATTGAGAACCTTCTCTCTTATTGAAGTCGGTTGAATAAAAAACAAAAAAACAAATTAGCTTTTGCAAGCCCTTTTGAATCTTTAAATATTTTGTTTTGCAAAGGAGAAGAATAAACAATAAAAGCTTTTGGTAACTTTTCTCAGATACAATTAAGGAATTGGTTGGAGAGGAAAATATGTAAATATATATCTTCTAAATAACTGTCAAGCTATAATTACCGAATTACAAGCACTAAGTGGACAGAACTCTTTTTTTGTACCATAACAGAATACAAAATTTTTCCATTGAATATACTCGCGTGCAACAGAATGGTTTCTTTTGGAAAATTTCTGTTTCTATTTTTATTAAACTTTTTATAACAAAACAAAGCCATTTTCCGTAAAATCAATCTTGTATGCCAATATATGTCTTTCTTGATAGTTGAAAATTCGTTATAAAGAGGTTGTTCGCAAAAAATGTTCGCATTGTAAAGGTATATTTTATATTATGGACAATTCAAAAGAATTACGAAGAATTTGTTAAATCGAGGAAGTCGTTATATTGAGTACGTTCGGTGTTGAGCTTCTGATATTTCGATAAGAATCGAAAGATACTCAAAACGAGAAAGAAAAGATACTCATGCCTAATATTTACTTTGAAAGTTATGACCCTTTCACCTATTGTTTCAATAAATCAAACGCGGCAGTATTTTTATCAATGTGGCAAACTTCCCATTCCCTAGAGCGTAGCCAACGGTAGGCAGCCTCTGACGAGCCTCCCAAGATGTTTCACGACATCAATCTAATTTGCGGCAACTTTCATATCACATTTCTTATCTCCAATGTTTTGTTATCTTTATCATATCTGAGATATCTTTGAAGATTATTTCTGCGCATTGGCAATACAACTTAATACATTGACTTGCACGAAAGTGTACAAAAGGAGTATCCGTAAATTACGTCACACGTTGAAGAAGGGGGGGTTGAGTATCATCAACATTTGACATTGTGTAACAATGGGCAGGGGGAGGGTAAAAGGCTATGTGAAGTCACATTAAAATCATTAAAATAATAAAAATAAATTTGATACTGTTGTTTTCTTTTAATTATTTTTAAAACATGCATTAAATTAAAAAATATGGCGACTAAAATGTGAAAACTTTTGACAAGAAGGATTACACCAAAAATCGTAAAATTCATTCGAATCGTAAGAGGTACTAGTGACCTTTAGGGGTCATATATTAATAGCTCTTAGGGGCTAAATAATTCTCGTATATATCCACTTCATATTCCCGAGGGTAGAAACTCTAAGCCCACTTTTTCTTAGTTCTCTAGTCTATGTCATCTCAGTTCTCCGAGATAATTTCACTTGAAAAAAACTCGCAAATATTTAATCACGAAAACGTCATTTCTCATTAACTTCTTTGACATACTTAAATTATTAATACACTACAAAAATATTTTCTTACTTCGATGCGAAAAATACAAAACTTTTCTGTATAAGCGAACAACGGTTTTGTTTTGTTACCATTTTAATAAAAACGTAATAAATTTGGAAGCCGGTGTTACTCGAATTTGTATAGTATAAAAATCATTGAATTTAATACAAATATACACAACAATTACAGGGTCGATATGGTTCCATTATTTTTTCGACAATTCCGAGGCAATTTTCGACCGAATGCGAAATAAGGGATTCGCAGAAAAACATGTCTGAGCGAAGATATATGGCTATGCAAGATCTGACATGATTTGTTTGTTTTGCTTTATTACTATCGGAGCGCCAAAATTGGTTGGCTTTACTTCCTATTTATTTGATACAAAGAACGTTACCGCTCGTATTGGTTCTGTTTTATTCTTACTGCGATGTTATGACGTGAACAATTTGTATGCATCCAAAATTATTTTGTTATTAATACGTCATTCGTAGTGTAATGAAAAATATTCAAAGCCTACCATAATTTGAAACTACATTTTATTATCTATGCTGTCACTGATAGGATCAAGCATTACTTTGCGGAAATCCATGACATGCATGTATTTCATGCATGTCATGGATTTCCGATCCGCCACCAAATCACAGCAACATTCGTAGAATGTTCGCTTTCGTAGCTTTTGGGTTGCCGCATTGCACCGATTTAAGCAAAGTAGTTTAGTATTTCATGCATATCTATACTGTATCTTACGTAACTATCAAACTTAAAAGTTATTCAATAGACGTAAAATCTTATAACCAAGAAATGTTAAAAATTACGTATACAATATAATGTATCTGGCATTAGATTCAAAAGGGATACGTATAAAACCAGTTTAATAACTCCATAAGGTTCGGGATTCATTTGATCAAATATCTCCTTTTTATTGTTGAATTTTAATATCATCATAAAATATTTTAATATCGCCAATATCGACTGAGGTTATATAAGCCCGAAGGAATCTAATTAAATTGTCCCACAGCGACGTCGGTTCAAAATTCAATTATAAACCTTTTTTGGTTTTCTAATAAGTAACCGAATGATAGAAAATTAATTTAAGACGGGTTGCAAGGGAAGAATTAATTTGAATATTGTAGAAGAGACTCACGTTCTTTGACGAGAATAGATCGTTACGTCGTAAGGGAATTATAGGAGCTACTGAAAATCAGTGTTGAGGTGATTTCTCTGAAGTAGCTGCCATTTTGTAGTCGCTGTACTGCTTTACAGATACTATAAATTTTGTAACTCTGTATACTTCTTGGCATTATTTGGTTTAATGTGTTTTTTTTTGTTTTGCAATTTCTTCTCTTCTTTTTCTTAATTAGAGGTAGCGCCAAGCTTGTAGCCGAATTGGTCCGGCGCGTCCGGGTACCAGTACCTCTTTCTCACATGAGATCGGCGTGAAGTGGCGGCACCTACGACCTATTTGGAGCCGGGGAGGGTGGTGGGCGAGCAAGGAGGGGTAGCAATTCCCCCATAGAGATGTAAAAAAGTAGCCAAATCCAAAGAAATCAAAGCCAATCGAATGAATGAACTTGTTCTATTACCAGAATTTCGCGCGCTATATATGTATAGTTTAAGCTGTATTTAAAACTCATACTTTTCCATACTGTAATTTGGGCTGCCCTCTTTGGGTTATTGACTGGTGACGCTCTTGCCTATAGAAGTTTTTACTTCAAAAATATACTGACCTTTAGAATCGGTATATAACTAACGGGCGATAAAGTATTCATGCGTACATTTTCGATTAAATTCACGTTAATTACGAAAAGGCACGCTATTAAATAATGAGTGTACCGCGGCCGCCGTACATGACCTTGTCGGTTATCTACTATTATGTTATAATCAAAGGTTTTTATGGTTAGAAGTATCGTGTTTAATGATATGGTTTCTAAATATACGCATGTATTGCAGGCAAAAGTCTATGATTGGAGGTAAGTTAGATGGCTATCGATGGCGACATGTAGAAGCGTCATAAAAATCAATGGACGCACAAAAATCAAGAATCTTTTTACGGAATCTATTAATAAACTTCAAAGGTAAATTTTACTTTAAAAAAATATTCTGTGGTATAAGGTTGACTCCACATTCGACTTAAAAGCTGAGTTTACGAGAATAACACATGCCTTGGTCTTAGGTGTTAAAATATCTCAAAATTAACATTTACAAAGAAAGGGCACATGTGCAGTAAAGGCATTTCGACTCGAACTCACGTCAGTTATGAAAACTAAAAAATATATATTGTTGTCATAGAAATTTTATCCTCTGATACTGATCAGCCAATCGTGTCCCACTCCTGGGGAAAGGCCACCCCTCTGAATCATTTTTCCTATCTTGGGGTACTTGAATCCACGTACACAATCCTGCAAAGGCGTCCAAATCATCTCACGACCTCTTCCGTAGCCTACCTCATCGTCGGCGGCCATTGTCATAATTTCACCTGTATTATTGCCCCACCTTTGCCGGTCCTTCTTGACACATGCCCACCCTATTCCCACTTCAGCTTCACAAAGTATAATTCTACCGTCGAAAGAGAATTTTCTATTACTATTGTTTCACTCACCTGTATCCATACACCCACTCTAGCTTGAGTTTGTTCTGCGGTGGTGGAGCCACCTTGGCGGGGTCTAGGGTGTCGAGGTCGCTGGGCGCGTAGAGAACCACAGGACGGCCCCGCAGGAACATCCGCATAGAACCTTCTTCTTCATTGTACTGACAAGTATGTGTGCTATAAACAATAAGAACATTATTAGCGTTAAATAAATTAAAAGTATCAGCCATTTCCCACGGTTGGCCAAAGCGTTCTCCTTCTCAGAAGGGAGGGATTTGGAGCGATATCTGCCACGTTGCACAACTGAGGGTTAACGTTAGAAATCTCTTGAACACTTTTGTTTAATCTTAAGCTTTAGCATGTATGAATATATAAAGGAACCTCTGTAGACCGAAGCAATTCTGAGCTTGTGTTTGTAATTAACTAGCAACGTAGTGGAATAAATTCGTACGTTCACATACAAATTAGCATTAAACTAGTGGTCGGGAGCCCAAGAATGGATTTTGCGCTATACTCGAGCGCCTCAGATATCCTTGCATGCCGTAATTTACCCCACCAAATATGAACTCTTAATATAGGGGTTTCGTTATTGGATCCTTAGGAGACCTAGAACGTGTCAAATTAAGATAATATAAATAAATTTCGTGGAGGTAACTTTACATTACAATAATCTGTCGAATTAACACGCGTGACATAAGAAAATGTGAGAGTCACAAACTTGTAAAAAAAAACATCACTAAAAAATATTCGAGTATGATTATTTTTATTTTATTTTGAATGAAATCCTTCAAAGATTACGCAAAATATATAATCTGACGATTTCGACAAGGCAATGGAGCTAAAACCATCATGGGCTCCATAAATCCAAGCTCCAGGCTTTGTTGACAACATGACCTTACCTTAACATAACCTTTTTTTAATTTCTGCACATAACCTACGTAATCCAATAGATCCTGACAACCTGTTAGTGGCTGGAAATGTATCATCACTTCCAAGTCTTGTAAACAAAAAACATTCTCATATACAAAAATGGTAAAATTTACTAAGTAATGTTAATATTTTTTTTTCAGTTGCTGCCAATTAGTATTGTAAAGCCGGAGCCAGACATAGCTCAAAGTGTTTGTACATTTTTGTCCTTGAAGATTACAAAGTACAACAAAAGTTTGTTAAGCTATACAAAATCCCCAGCCACACTACATGATCACGGAAATGATCATTCAAATGAAGCTATGTCTGACTCCGGCGTTATAAGCATCACCACAAGCAGTTTTATTAGTAAAAAGTTCCATCCTTCACCGTAACGATGTTGAAGAACATTTTCC
>JANCMC010042447.1:0-31579 GCA_024363005.1 Charaxes varanes | reverse complement strand
GCAACTTGCATTGCCGTAAAGTTTTAGAATCTAAAGGAAGATTTTAAAAATCTCCTGTTCGATCACGTTTTGTACCTTACCTGCTTCAATAGAAAGAAGCTATGTAGATGAAGTTGTTTTGTTTAAAGGTTATACCTCTGGAAACATATTTTCAATTAAAAGACGTACACAATTAAATGAAACCTGTTCGCTATAGGATTTTTAATTACACCTGTCATTCGCATATTTATCGCACACTATATCCATACTATTTTTATTTTCTCTTCTTCAATTAAGCACAACATTATTGGAAACAGGATCTCTTGGAACCAAGTTCCTTATGGGAGGATTAAGATTGGGGGGCGGGTACCCTAACGGGCGAAAAAGAGTGCGAGAAGTCTCGGGTTCAGAACCCGCACGAGCCCCTATGTATTTTTTATTGATTTTGCAAATGTAAATTAAGAATTAAATCAAAATAATAAATAGAAAGATATAAATTAATAATTAGCTGTTATCTATTTTAATGTTATTGATTTGATGGACTCCCTTATTTCGAATACACATATAGAATCTATATGGTTTATATTAAATAGTAGACATCGGTAGTCAGAAAAAAAAGATGAAAGATTGTACTCATCACATAAAGCCACAGCCTTAATCGCCTCAACTCAAGCGAGCAAAGCAGTGTGTAATAGTTAATAACGAATAAATTAGTGATTAAAATCAAATTGATGTCCGTAATCCTGTGTGTCGGTAAACCATAGTGTTTATTTGTGTCAGTAAAGCGGGGTACGACCATTTCAGTTTGTCTGGTGTCCGTTTAATTTATTTGTGTGTACCTAATGACTTTCGTCTCCGCTTCGATTGTTTTTATCTTCTTTTTGTCATTAATGCCATGTACAACTTTATTGTGATATTTATTTGAACAGAATTTTTAACTAAGAAGAATTAAGATTAATTTCATAGATCAATGTTTTCATCCACCTTCTTACTTCCTTGTTCAGGTTAAGTCAAAAGAATGTCACGTTAATGACATGCATTAGTAAATCCATCTAAATTCCTCCAAAAGTAAATTCCTTTACCGCGTATGGTACATATTTTGTAACAAACATTTATCCTATCAACACGAAGTGGCTTGCTTTCTCATCCCAGATGTGTACGGCCGAAATATGGGTCGCATATCCGTTGTTTGAGCTGTGTTCATTATAATTTGGGTATCTTAAGGGCAAGGGTTAATGGACATTTTCAATGTATGTTGTCGCTAGTCTCTGGACAATTTCAGCCAAACACACAAATTTTATTCTAAATAAATAGACTAGCGGACCTGCCATACGATGTCCTGCCTGAAGGATGGGTTACCTCTATTCCCGTCCCTGCCCCCGTCTCTTTTCAAAAGCACTAAGGTGATATAAGAAATAATTTAATAAGGTTCTTTAGGTTTAATAAATGTTCTCATTTTCCGCGCAAATCTATACTAATCTATAAAGGTGAAGAGTTTTTTTTTTGTTTGAACGCGTAATCTCAGGAACTACAGGTCCATTTTGAAAAAAATCTTCCAGTGTTACATAGCCCGTTTATCGAAGACGGGTATAGGTTATATATTGTTACTCTAAAATTGAATTTTTCTTTTTTATCTAATTTTACGCGGACGAACAGATGCTAGTGTAAGATGCTCTTCTATTTGTTTCGTAAATATTTTGCCTACGTACTCGTATGAAATAAAATAAATCACCAGCATAAATTCATAATTTCGGTGATCTGAAATATTTGTGTTGCAGTGATTTGGGCTGACTAGCAAGGTTTGGATTTCGTGTTAGCCTCTACCCATGCGTTGCAATTCTATGTGCATTTATGCAACTTTTCGCCTTATCGTATTGCTCGTGTAATCATTTGTTGCGGTATTTGATGTAGGTCAGTTTCTTTACCCCACCTAGATTAGATTACAAGTCATAGATTACCGTGAAATATTAAAATACTTTAAAAAATCGCATCATAATAATTGCATAATAAGGAAATATGTATATATAAATGTTAAGCTTAGTTAGTACGAAAATATTAACTATTTTCGTACAATTAGATATAGAAGCAAACTTGGAAAGTTCTTTTTATTTATTTTCATCTGTGGAACAACGATGGAAATTGCCCTTAATTATCATACTCATAATAGGTATGGATCTAAGTTTTAATTGTAGTAGGTCTGTTATAGATAATGTTTACATTATTTGGTTTTAGTTAATAAAAATAGGTATTGTCTGTAATGAGGCCAGCAGATGTATTGCCGGCCTTTAATGACGAGATTAAGCCACCGGGGAGTCTCACAAACCGAACGAAATGCGACAACAATACCGTCACTTTACGGGACAGCATTACCGCCATTTCACGCCGATCTTGTGAGAAAGAGGGAGTGGCAGAGTTCCCTTATAGAATTATATCCCTTAATATACTCTCTAAGGGAAAATGTTCCGAGAGTTACCAACGTTGGCTGTTACCTATAACACAGGCATTAAGTTGTCTACCTTAGGAACAGACGTCCGTGTGTCATGTAGTCCTATATATTAAAAAAAAAAAAAAAAAAAAAAAAACATATCGCGTTAATTTTTTTTTATCAGCTTGAGAATTACGGCGTGCTGTTTCCTATTGAAAATAGGTCTGTAATTCGGTATTGTTTTTTTATAATTAATGAAAAACTAAATTTCATAGGTTGGCGTTATGACACGTGCACTTTGGATTCTCCAAACTATATTCGATTCGATGAGGTACTCAGAACTTAAGTTAATTCAAGTGAGGACTACAAATTTATAGGGCAATAGTTTAATTGCGTAATATCTTAATTTGTACAGGATTATCGATTCTCATCACGTCTCGTGACCCAAAGAAAGTTCAAAGTTGATGTCAATTAATCTTAATTGATATCATTATTGATTACGATTTTTATGTAACCTGATATGTAGGGTTCCGTAGTCCTACAAGAAACTCTTATAGTTTGGCTCTGTCCGTTCGTCCGTTTGCAATATGATCCCTCCCCTAGGTTTTCTCAAATTTTAAATGAAGAGAATTAAAATTTTCCATGTTGTTAGTACATTCAAATATCTCATTAGGACAATTATTTTGAGCGAAATCGGCCAATACTTTCGAAGTTATTTATCCCATACCTTTACTAGACACGGAACCTTTTTATATAAGCGTGTCCTGATACGCTCTCAGCCACTTCGTTGTGTTAAAAATTACTAGAAACATTTTGAGGTTTGCCCAGAATTTTCTTTTCGTTTTTGGTTAAGCTCTTTTAAGAGACTTTTAATCTACATAGATTTAAGAGTGTTTAACAATATCCCAATGCGGTCGAGATTCTGAAGGAAACATGTCTGGACTTTCAAGGATGAAGGCTTGAAATAAATAAATATATACAGGACTGTATGACACACGGAGGTTGAAAGGTTAGAAATGTTTGGCATTTACCTTTTTAGCAGTAGGTATCAAAAAAGCGATGTCGTTACCAAAAACCAAACATTTAATGTCACAGTAAACTTTACTGCTTTGGAAATAAGGTTAAAATTTTACAACACGGTAACTCCTTAACTTTGTTCCTTTTACGCACAATTTCATTGACGAATCTCGGCCATTTGTATTTTTATCAGTCGCCATTTTTAAGTATGGTCGTTTTGCTCCTCATTTTTTTAACGTCAAATAAAGATGTTGCTCGGTTTTAAAACGAAACGTGGGAAATAAGTTTTGCAGTTGAAATATTCTACTCTCTACAAATTGTTTATACTCGCTAGGCTTGGTTATTTTTATACTGTACTGTTTGTCTTTGAAAAAATTGATCGGTCTGTTTGTAAAAAAAAAAATTTTTTTTTACTAATTAAAAATCAATAAATATACGATCACGCGCAGACACGATCTCTGCGGAGGTCTATGGAGGAGGCCTATGTCCAGCAGTGGACGTGCAGCGGGCTGAAAGAAGAAGAAGAAGAATATACGATACCTATAAGTTAAAACATATTTACCTGTCTGTCTCTTTGTTCCGTGCAATCTCCGTAACGGGTGGACCGATTTGGACGGGACTCACATTGGTGGGTAGCTGATTTTGCAAGAAACAACATAGGCTACTTTGCGTTTAGCCAAATAATTAGGGTTCCGCATAAAAAAATAAAAGCTGTCTAAATTTGAAAAAAAAAATCTGCGAATTCACGCGTTTCAAATCAGTAGTTACAAGTAACACTAACTGTATACACAATAAAATCACTTATCATGAGTAACAAAACTTCAGTTTTTAAAGTTTTTGCCGTAGGGCACATAGATGTATCTAATACGAGGTCCTGAGTTCGATTCTCGACTGCGATTTTTATACTTTACTGATATTATTTTTTTCGTCGATCTTACGAGGGCCTGCAGTAATAGACAATGTCTTCAAACTATGGTTACGTTTCGCACAAAGAAACTGCACTAGCAGTTAGTGAAATAATGGTTATATTTTACAGCATACCACTTAGTAAGTTAATGGGCTAAGTTGGGCAGTAAAGTCAAGCGACGGCCGCTTCCGAGATCGCTATTTCAAGCTCCACTTAAGTTTTTGACTTATGCCTCTTTCAACTACGTTGCCACCGTGTAAAATCGAATAGTTTTATCATAACTACCGGTATCCGGTTCAGTACCAGGGTCCGCTTAAATTGCAGAAGCTGTGAGGCGAATTAAGATGACGTCATCCCGGAACCCCCACAATCTCACTCAGTGACATTATTGGGACCCACTGTTTTACGAACCTTCCGAACTAAGGAGGTTTGATAATTGAAAACCAGCATTAGAATGGGTCACCCATTCATCGCACGGCCGGGATAAGAACTGCTCAACCTAGCGATCCACTTAACTGCTTATTTAATCGATGTCACAGTACCTAATACTCATAATATTTTAAAATCTATTACAGAAAAAATCAATAAATAACTAGTCCATTATAGACATTGTAACTATTCTCTCTCTCTCTCTTCTTAATCGTTCCCTCACTGCTGAGGATCGTGATACCCGGACGTGCCGGCCTAATTCGGCTACAAGTATGTCTCTACCTCTAATTAAACATCACAGAAATTGTTTAAATTAATACCAAAAGTTGAAAATCACGGTCAAACATCGATTGATGGCATCGGACTTAAGAATTTTCCCAAACCAAACCAGAGCCCTAAAATCTAAAACTATGTGATTTTCAAAGAATTTTGTATCTGTCTGTGTCAAATGAGCTCTTTTGTCTTCATAATACTGCGTACGGTTTGATTTATTGTTGCAATTAACGCTGATATCGAAGCCCTCAGTAAAGAGTTATCGTTCGTATAACCTGATATCAGCACAGTTATCTAGATAACTATGCTCATGATGGATACGCATTTAAAGCCCGACATAATCCATTCAAATATTATGTATAGATGTTAGTTTCACAATAAGTATCTGAAAATGAAACGCTTAAATGCTCCCTGTATAATATACAACATATAGCATAATAGCCTGTTTGGAAAACACATTCTATTTTATAATAAAAAATTACCACGAAGCGCCATGCTTCTACCCTATACGTAGAGGTGCAAATTCTTTCTAGCGACCGCGACGCGCCAATACGACAAGAAACTGCGCTTTGATTGGGCCGTGGACGCAGTGTTGCCAATTTAGCATATTGTGCGCGAATCTGATCGCGCGACCTACGACTTAGTATGAGTTTGTATGGAGCACTGAACAAACCTTGTGACCGCGTCGCACCGGTCGCTGCCGAAGCAGTTTAGCTACACTACGCAGACGAAACGCACATCAGTATGATATGCGACCAATTTTGCCACCGAGGCTCGTGTAAAATATGCTTAACTTCAGTTACTATTTTACCAGTAAGTACATGTATATCACCTAACATGATTCAACATAGAAAATTTAAAGCCTACTTCTAATAGTTTAGATATCAAGGGGGACCACCTTATAGGCAGACGGAAGGACGGACGGACAGACGAACGGACGGACAGATGAACGGACATTGCGAAATTAAAAAGCTACGTGGTAGTATTGCGCAACCGTAAAAATCAGTATTGGTTTTGTTCTCATTAACCATGACGCACTCAGTGCTGTGCGTCACTATCAATGATATGAAAAAACAGCTAAAATTATATAATTTACAATAATTACACAACTAACGTTACTGGAAATAACTCGAAATAATGATAATAATAATGTCAGTCATACCAAAATAAACTCAAATAAACAAAATAATCAGAACATAGAAGTAATCAAATATTTTAAAATTCCCGACAAAAGTCTGCCATGTCTGTGTAACCTCTAAAGAATCTCCACAGAGTAAATTATTATTTCGGGAGGTATTAAATTATTTATCTCGTAATTCTCGACGAAGCGCGGCTCTGTAATCTAATAAATCCTATTAACTGTCGCCTGCTTCTTTGGAACCATTATTGTATTACAACAATAAATTGTAATTTTGGAGTGAAACCTCACACATCACTCTGTAATTATAATGTGATGCGAAGGCGAAAAAATCGCATACAAAGTTAATTCCACATTAATTTTGAACACTACGATTGCAGTCGAAGCGTCCATCGTTGGATAAAAAAGGAATATTGGTAGTGATAGGTTTCCCGGTGGCCTAAACTCGTCATTAAAGGCCGGCAAGGCATCTGCTAGCCTTCTGGTTGTGCAGATTCGATAGGCACTCAGGTGCCTGCTGCCTGCTCGTGTGCACTTTGTAACATTAAAAAAAATTGACTCCATGTTTATACATAGTTTCCTGACTCCGATGTTATATATATATCCGTAGATTAATCTGATTCATCAGTCTGATTGAATAATGTGTTTATCCCAGTCTGTTGTATAAACAATTACTTCACTTCTTCGAGACACGAATAGCTCATAACGAAGAATACTTTATTCAAATAGTCGTAAACAGTTAGTAGTTGTGTTTTAAATCTATACTAGCTGAAGAGATTGTTTGTTTACTTGAACTTGAACTCGTTTGTCCTTTTCAACATTAAAAAATTGCGAAGAGCGTGTCAAGACAGGCTTATAAAGAAGGGTTACGTATATGATACGCCATAAACTGTATTTGTTAAATAACTTCAAAAGTTGTTGTTCTATTTCGTTCAAAATAATTTTCCTAATGAGTTTTTAGCATGTTCTATTAACAGGGAAAATTTCAAGTCTATAGGTTTAATTGTTGGGAAATTCTAGGGGGGACCACCTTTCGGGCAGACAGACGGACGGACGGACGGATGGACAGAGCGAAATTCCTTGTAATACTACGGAACCATAAAAAAACACAAATAATTTGTTTAATGTACATATACCAGGCAGTAATGTCCTTAAATAAGATCACAAATACGTTTCCTTTGAAGGCATATAAAAGAGAAAATATTGCCTCATCTAGTTGTAGGGTTCACTTAGATTGCAGAGGTTGTGGCTGTGGGGCGTGTTAAAATAACCAACTGCCGCCTGACGTCATCCCCGGAACCCCCACAATCTCGTCAATCTCACTACTAATATCACTCAGTGACATTAATCGGGACCAACTGGTTTACGTGCCTTCCGAAACATCCAAGGAGGTCGGATATTTCAACCACAAAACATACTAAACCCTTGCAAAATATGTTTATAGTTAGAGGTTTTATTCAAGAAAGTTTATTTACAAAAATATTCAGAATTGGTGATATATTAATAAATTATTGTCGCTCGCTGCTTCATATTTATTTCACGAGCAGTTAAATAAATTCAACTCAAATGTAACGTAATACTTATAATCTCGTAAACAATTTATCAACAATGAACTCTTATCTAAGTTTAATAATTCACGTTGAATTGTTACAGTTTCGTGTAATTCCAATGCAAAGATATAAATCAATCGTCGAAGATTTAAAACAGGTCAAGAATTTATTCAGTTTACTTTAACTTTTACTAAAAGTAAATTTTGGGTAAAGCACAATAAATGCGCTTATGATAACTACAGTCGAAATTTGTCCATAAACCTTTATTTGTGTATCACACGCTTGATTATGCATACTTGTGTGTGTAAAAGGTTTGGCATTGGTGTGTGTTAGATTTTATTTTAGTCTTCTTCTTCTTTAAGTGTCCTCCCCTTTGCGGAGATTGGCTATCATCAAGGCTAATTTGATTTTTGATGCTGCTGCTCGGAACAAGGATTTAGTACTCATCCCGTCCCGCTCGCGGAGATTTTTAAGCCAGTAAGTGCAGCGTCTTCCAGGTCGTCGGCTTCCCTGGATCTTTCCCTGCATTACAAGCTGAAGCAAATTATATTTTTTGTGTCGCATGATATTATTACGTATTATTTTAATAATTTACTACGTTTATAATGCAAATTTTATGAAAATATTAGCATTCGTACAATCTATATAAACTATAATTGGGCCAAATTTCATACTTGTCCGTCGGCGCAATTTTCTTAAAATGGTACCCAAAGATTTGTATCTCGTATCAATGAACATAATCTCACTAACGATATGAAAGATAATTTCAAACTATTACAAAGCTTCTAATGATTTGAACTAAGTTACAATTATGTACCCAAAAATGTAGATATTTTAGTAGAATAAATCCACAATCACGATACATCTAACAATGAAGACAAACGTACATTTTGCAATGCAACGGGAAACAATATAGAGCGGTCTCAATTCGTGACTCTCGGTTCAGACAAAATACCCAATATACCTAACATCGGAGCAATATGTTACCGTGTAGGATCTGATAGTATGGCAGTAACGGTCAACGCTAACACGGGATTTATCGCGCACTGGACAGATAATAAATAATTGTTTTCTGGATGTCGTGGGAGTGCTGCATCGAGAACTTTTCCAATAGGACCTGTTAAAGATAAATTGGATTGCAAGAGAAACGGGAATTTCCTTTGTCTCCTAAGAATCCGTGCAATCGTGAAACAATATATTATAGTAAGAAACAACTACGAAAGACTAATAACAGTTTTTAGGATCCAACAGGCATAATAATGTTATTATATCCATTACTACCTGTATCGCGCAACTTTGGTCACTTGGGTTCACCCTTATGACTAGGCTTACAAAATAATCTACGACCAATTTTCAAACCTACCAAATATGCACAAAAAATCCATAAGATTCGGTCAAACCGTTTCGGCGAAATTGCCAACAAACATCGTGACACAAAAGTTTTGTATATTAGATTTTAATCACTTACATTTACATGTATTAAGGAAGGAATTGCTCTAACCTCAATTGAAACATTATAAGTTAGTGGGCGCTTCTCGGATTAATGTGTGAGGAACCATGAGCTGGCCTAAATTTGAATATATTATCACCTTCGTGAGTTACCCTTGCTTATCTCGCATTTTTGACAAGTAATGCCTGGGCCTATACACTTTACAGTATCTGCCAAGACAGCCGAATATGCATATATGTTACGTTATATGTGATCAGATAACATGCCTCGGCAATAACGGTCAGCTGTGACCGTAGATTTATTATGCGCAGACCGCGTAGTAATTGTTCCTTTGATATAGTATCCTATGTAAGTGGTTTTTTATGTAAGAAAGTCGTAAGATTGTCTATCTTCAAATTTTATTTTTGACGTCGTTTAATGTCCTATATTGAAGGGGAGGGTGGTTTGATGGGACTTAGAACTTATCTAATTCTTTTTTAGGGTTCAGTATCTACATTGCTATTATCTTTTTTGCAAAAAAACCTTCTACTTAGCGTTATCCCGAACTAGTACCAGGGTCCGCTTAGATTACAGAGGTTGTGGCTGTGGGGTGATTTAAGATGTCCCACTACCGTCTGACATCGTCTCCGGAACCCCCACAATCTCTACAATCTCACTACTAATTTTACAATATATACAGGACTATATGACACACGGACGTCTGTTCCTAAGGTAGACAACGTAATGCCTGTGTTATAGGTAACAGACGCCTGTTATACACAAATATTTTCTTTTTTTTTAGAAATATATAATTACATACATATGTGTAGATAATACACCCAGACTCGAGGCGGGAATCGCACCCACGACCCCGGAGCGGAAGGCAGGGTCTCTGCCAACTGCGCCAACGTGCCAGTCAATTAATGTCATCATGCTCATTATCTTAAGTCATGATTATCATGATGGCAATATTGGTAGGCGTTTAACACAGATTACAATTAGTTTTTTTACTTGAAGATAGCTTCCAATACAACTTCCTTTATAATTTTAATCATAATTATAACTAACACTAGGTTTCCTTAATAACACAAAATCTTATTTACCTATTGGCTATTACATAAAGGTATGTAAATTAAATAAATCAATAACGAAACGAATAATTATGCTGACGACAATCGCAGAATTCAATAACAACTTACAGTTCACTAGAAGTGCATTGAAATGTTAGGAAACAGTATATATATCCTGTTTTGTAAAAAGTTAAACAAAATGCTTCCCCCGGTCACCGCAACACGAACGTTAAATAGTACCAAAATATCTGGCATGGTGGGAGGGCGGTGCAGAGGAGGGATAATTAAATTACGGAGTGATGGTGTCAGATGTTGGCCGAAAATAGATGTGGTGATAGACGCGATTGAGGGTAGGGTGAGGTCGCTCGTAAATGTAACTTTTGTGCTATGAATATGAAATTTATCTCATAAATTCTCTTTGTCCATATGTGCTACGCTTTACTGACAATTTGTTTGTGATTTCCTCCAATTTGTGTCAATAATACAACAAAAATTATATGTAGAATCTGGAAAAAATATCCAATATACCGGCTCGAAAACACCTGTGAAGGGGAATGTGGACTTTCCCGTCGTGTCTTCATTATTAAATACAAATCAGAAATCATCAGAAATAGGAAAACGCGTTATAGGATTATTCTCGTACAACGCGCTTGCACGGCCCCGAATGCGCAGAATATAATATCATATATATCATAATATACTTCTCATGAGAAAAATAGTTTTTTTGACATATATTCCTAAATATAGACATTTTTCAGATAAACCTTACAAAACATAAGCTTGCAAAGGTGTTTCGATTTGTCATGTCATGAGAAGTACATATATTATACATTATAGAATAATATTATTGCGTTATAAGAGCACCGTGTTATGGGGAATTACTTTGTTATATAAACATATCCTATTATTTGCTCGCGTATAATATTTACATAGGAATATATAAATAAAAACCTCCTTTGTATCGAATTTTCACGAGTAATTTCTTCAGTCATAAAAACCTAAGTACGAGGAAAAAATGTTTACAAATATTTCTTCATAGCGCTATAAGGGCACTTTTGTCGTGCGAAAACGTTTAAATTCTATGAGCGGAGAGCTATTTGTTTGCACCAAATATTTGGCTGAAAGAGGACATTTATATTTCGCAATAAAATTGATAAGATCTGAGTTAATACGCCATCTTATTGTGCTAATAAAGTCGCATCGTTTACGTCCCTCTTTTGTGATATAATGCAGCTGTAAACCGTTTAAGCAAATTAGTACGAAGCCTAAGTATTGTTTACTGCCTCTTAAGAGTAATGATAAAATGTTCTACATACAAAATTTTAATGAACGCAATGGACTTAGAGAAGACCATAGACTTAAAAAAACAATTATTTAAAGACACGTCACTATTAAACTGACACTATATGTATAATACAGACCCGAGTGTAAACTTTATCTAACGCTTCTCAGCGGTTTTACGTCATGTGCATCTTGTTTATCTCCTTAATAGATTCGTGCTTAAGTACCGCATTCTAGACCAAGAAAGCGTATACTTCGACTTGACCTAATTAGTATAAACGCTAACGTCAAGAAAATGTTTAGTATGTGCGCGGTTTATCCATAAGATTTAGTCAATCGTTGTTTGTTTATATTTCTTTATCGCTCACGTATAAGTGAATATGTATTACTCCATGTTCATTATTTTTATGATTTTGACTAATATTGGACATGAATGTTCGGTAAATAGGGATGCAGTTTAAGTAAAGAGACAATGGTTAAAACACTTGGTCCGACGAAACGAAGAAAGGTAGAGTAAAGTGTATATCAGTAGGCACATACCCAACTGTGGGATACAAAATGATGAACGTCAAATGATAGTGTGGATTTTTTATCCTATAAAGACAAAAAATTAAATCAAATATTCCATCTCCTTAAATTAATGCAAACGACACGAGATGACTTCATAGAACACATTTACAAATATACAAATCGTCCAAATGATTGTACAAATTAACTTGAAAAAAAAAAAAGAAATTCGCCGCTAAGAGGACAATATGATGGCGCTATTACTCAGATATTATCAGTTTTATTACGACACTCGAGGTGAGAATCGAACCCACGACCCCCGGAGCAGAAGGCAGGGTCACTGCCCACTGCGCCAACGGGCCAGCCGTAGTAATATTCTTCAACTTTTTAAATATAAAGTTGTTTTAATATAATGGATCATTTTTAATTTCCATCAGTTGAAAGGTAGGAAATGCAGTGACCTAAATATCTACTTCATCAGCAATTTTATCTATCACTAGTTGTTACCCGCGACTTTGTCCGCCTAAAATTAGGTGAAGAATTTAAGCTTGATGATATATAGCATGTAGCCTTCCTCGATAAATGGGCTATCTTAGATAGACTGAAAGATTTTTTCAAAACAGACCAGTAGTTCCTGAGATTAGCGCGTTCAAGCAAACAAACTCTTTAGCTATATTAGTATAAGAGTACTAGAACTTTTTAAATCTTTCAAGCGAATTCCAGGTAGTTTATTTTTATAACCTAGTTTGTACTGCTTAGTAAAAAGTATTTCGTCCTACATTGTCTCATATTATTATACTTTAGCGAGCGAATGTACGGCTTCCAAGACCTTATTAGTGTTGGCTTACGCCAGAAATCAAAATTACTACAATATGGTTTTGTTATTTCGTTAGGTGAATATTACTTGCCATATAAATTTAAAACCTACTCCGTAAGGACAGTGCTATCCATCAGCATCAAGAAAGAGATACAAGGCGAAAAGCAAATATCGAAAGGAACTTAAAGAAAAAAGACATCCCCAAATGGACAACCCAGGATTAAAAATCTAGGCGCAAGCGCAAAAGAACGCCCGACCCCAAATAAAGTTGGGAAAAAGGTACGAGGAAGAAGATTAAATTAAAAGCCTCAGCTCAAAGCCACCGATCCCATCTTCGACCCGCCAACATTTTCGCAGTCACTCCTAGCAAATTAGAGAAAAACGGAAATATATCACAATATAAAGGAACTAGTACTTTTATTAGACAGTGTGACTGGTGAGACACTTAGGATACTCGAGGAACTGATATGTGATGATCATATATGACGATAGAATTGATATTTAATATAAATATCTATTAACTACTACTTGAGATTAAAAGAAAGCACATTGTCGCACTCACTTCTAGCAACAGTTGTACGCACAAATTAGAGGAAATCGGAAATATATCACAATATAAAGGAACTAGTACTTTTATTAGACAGGGTGACTGGTGAGACACTTACGATACTCGAGGAACTGATATGAGATGATCATATATGACGAAAGAATTAATATTTAATATAAATATCTATTAACTACTGCTTGATATTAAGAGAAAGCACATTGTCGCACTCACTTCTAGCAAAAGTTGTACGCACAAATTAGAGGAAAACGGAAATATATCACAATATAAAAGTACTAGTACACTTACGATACTCGATGAACTGATATGAGATGATCATATATGACGAAAGAATTAACATTTAATATAAATATCAATTGCCTACTATTTGAGATTAAGAGAAAGTTGTCTAATTATGTACGGAACGCATGGACATACTAGTGTGGACCATAGCGTAGCTGTTTTCCCGTCATACTTTAGTCCTGGCTTAGAACAGGCAAAAACACCTAGGCACCTATTTCACTCATTCGGATCACTAATTCATTTAATAAGTATAGCCAAACATAAATCACAATGAATTTAAATACAATTTTATCTATTATTGATATTGCCTTAAATTTCGACTGACAGCCGTCATTCAAGCAAATCTTTTTTATAACTGACCAATTTTTGACACTAGGAAATACATTTACGGACTAACTTTTTCGAACAACAAATTAACAAAACAAAGCAAAGCCACACCTTGGCTAATTTTAAGGAAATTTGGTCAAAAATTAAGTACCCATTTTTATTACATAATTATAACCAGAATCGAGAACTGAGTACTCTTAAGTGTCTCACCAGTCACACTACATATTTTTTATTATTAAAAATAGGCCATAGAGCTATAATTTTATATAAATAAAAAAAAATTTCCCATCTCGTAAGCGTACTTGAAAAACTTTGCACGCAGTCTGAACTCCGGCCAGGCTGTACTTTGTGAGCGAATTAATAAAAAAAATTCTTGGTAAAAACGGAAGTTTCAAGGGTATTGTGAAACTTGCCAAGTGCGCGCTAAAAGCGAAAACATTGTTATATATCTTATTAAACTCTAGATTATTTATTGCGAAATAAGTGCTAAGCAACCTAAATATATAAGCTGCAGCTGCTTTATATTTAAATAATTTTTGGGAATGCCAAATATTGAGCTGTTTCCCGCAACTCTGCGTTAACTTGCAAAAGCCGGTATCAAAAACTACCTTCTTGCCAAATTTCATCTTTGTATGTCCTGCAGTTTTCGAGATTCCGCGATAGTTAACCTTTCTAAAATAACTCTTGAATTAAAAGACGAGACGAATTTCTTAGCATTCCATGGATTCAGTGTGCGGTTGCCGGGTCCATCGCGTTGCCCCTGTCAACCGTAATTAGTTTTTTCCCCGCTGTAATCGCTGTCGGTACAAACATGCAATGCTCTTAATGAAAACACTCGCAAGTGGTTGTGTTTAATGTTTATTTACTTCCACTTGGTTTTAAGATGTTTCCTCTCGTGTAGGGTTGTCGATGAGTATCTATTTTTTTTTAATAATTTGGAGTGTACAAAAACTAAAGAAGAGATTTATAAAAATATTATCCGATTAACTTTTTTATAAGCCGTTCTAAGTCCAGGATGCGAAAAACCCTTATAAACTTTATTTTTAAATATCAATTTTTAATTGTGGTTAAAAAACAAATCAAGCATAAAAATTTTTACTTTAAAGTTTTAAGAAGCCCTAAAAATCTTTAATTTACTTATACGAAAAGAGATAGTGACAAGAAAAGACAGCCCAGAGTAGAGATAAACCAAAAACATAGCTTACAAAAAACTTTTTAATAAAAAACTATAACTTAAAATTAAAAAAAAGAACTATAATTTTATTTCAAAAACGTCTCATGGTATCTCTTTGAGTCTAATGATTTATTGAAGTAAAACTTCCTTACGCACGCTTGACCCGGGGAGTAAGCTGATGAAAGTATAACGAGAACGGTGATTTCTTGATTATTTCGTAATTTCACTTCGTTCTTTTATAAATTAATATTTTGTTCAATACATTAAATTTTACGTTTAAAGTGAATACAACTAGAAATTCATTTCAAAGTTCAAGTACACATCATATATAGAAGTTTTACTTCTGCCTTGTGATTTAAAGCACACTCGTTTTTTAGTGATAATCATATTAACACTTGATTTTGATGTTAATTACTGAGAATAGTTTAACTTATATAAATTAATAATTTAAGAAAAATTCATATTTGACAACCCTACGGTCTCGAAGCTAGCAGTCTCGGCGCCTTCTTGTAATTATGAGAGGAGTCATGACTAGGTATGTCTACGTGGAGGTTATATGCGATGGCAACATACAACTACAAGAATTATATCTTATTAGTACTGCACATCACAGTAGCATCTATATATTCATACGTGAAGCAAAAACTTTCGGTACCATTTAAGAAAATTGGGCGGACGGAGTATTATAATACTATATTGTAATCCTTTTTAATAATTATTTTTTGTAATATGTGTGGGCCCCAGATGCCTGAAAATAAAGATTATTATTATTATTTATTAAATTTGGGTATTGGCACAATTATAGCTTGCTAGAGATCACCGGCTTGTCGAAGTTTGCCTACAAACCTTTTTGCGTATCACATGCTTAGTAAAACGACACAAATTGTTCTATTTGACAAATAATATGACATACGGCAATCAGTTTTAAAATGCCGGCAACGCATCTGCGATCTATATGGTGCAGTTAACTCTGAGTATCGATGATCAGTCAGTTAAAACGCCGGCTAGTTTGCCCATTGTAATATCTGTACTTCTATGCCGATATATACTACAATAATATATAAAGCTGAAGAGTTTGCTTGTTTGTTTGTTTGCTTGAACGCGCTTATCTCAGAAACTACTGGACCGAATTGAAAAATTATTTCAGTTTTAGAAAGCCTATTTATCGAGGAAGACTAGAGGTTATATCATCACGCTAAAACGAAATCTATTTTTTATCTAATTTTACGCGGACGAAGTGGCGGGCACAGCTAGTGTTACATAAAAATATAAAAAGTAACACAAATACAACCAAGTCGAGCGAAATAGCATATAACACGCTCCTTTATATAGAAAAGCATTATTCAAAATCCAAGCCGCAATAACTAAAGCAGAAAATTATAAACAATACCGCCCTTTGTTTCGTTTTATTATTTTTAACTCTTAAAGGCACACTGCTTAGAGAATAGAATAATGATAAAAGGAGATTCGCTTTGCTTTGGTTTGAGTAATATACTTTAGTATATACCATGTATATTTTCTTTACGCGTTTTCTTTTAAAGTGTCTCATTCTTAGAAGTTAAGGTCTAACAGAATGTAAGTTTTACGTCTTTATGAGTGCAGGGAACGGTGAACAACCGAAGCACATATACAATTAGACATACCTGAAAAGTATTCCTAATATCCTTTAAAAAAAAATAGATTTAGAGGTTACATGGCGATGTTGTGTGTTTTTCCCGCGTAAATAAAATATTATGTAAGCAATATACAATATATGTAAGTGAGAAGTGGCCTAATCAGTGGTCAGTATTTGAGTGGATTGTTAGGTTGAGTAACTCTTGCTGCGACCGAGTGATGGATGGGTGACCGTTCTAACACTGGTTTACATTTTATATCCGACCTCCTGTGTTTCGGAAGGCACGTAAAACAGTCGGGCCCCATTGATGTTACTGTGATATTAGTCGTGTGGTTGCAGAGATCGTGGGGGTTCCGATGATGACGTCAGATGGAAATCGGTCATATTAACTCGTCTTACAGCCACATCCTCTGCAATCTAAGCGGACCCTGGTACTTAACCGGACTAACGCTACAAAGAAGAAGAAGAAGAATAAACGATATAAGTAATAAGTACATAAAAATGTCGATCAAAAGTGCTTTCAAAACACCCAATCAGTATGAGAATTTTTTGAATTGCCCCCCTTTCTTTTTGACGGTTCTTAAAGACGTATAAATTACTCCTAGTGTGCTTAGAAAAATCTAACTATTAAATATGTAAACTCTATTTCGTAAGCGTTTGAATAAATAACTTAAGTAATTCAATATTTCTCCGCTTAATCTGCCAAGTTCGGGAACCCCAGGAGTAAGATGTAAACAATATTTCGTCGCTTAAAGTATGAGATAACGCTGATTTGTTTGCAAAGACGCTAAGTAAATGTCAGGGAGCGTCTGATAGCGCGTAAATCTACCTTTTAGTACAAAACAATATAAATCACGTACCTTCCTTCCTGCCGAATTTATTAAGCTGAAATAAAATAACATGGTGGAATCTGACGTCAAAAATGCGCATGGAGGCAACCCTTTTTGACTTATTTTGTCTATCTTTTCTAACGAGAGAATGCAGATTGTTTTCCTTCGAGGATACAAGGAGCAAACGAGTAGGCAGTCCAATGCCTAATTGACTACCGACGCCTATGGACATCTGCTCCACCAGAAGGCTCGCAGATGCATCGCCGGCCTTTAAGTTGGATTTTAAACCAAGGGGAATTCTCAAAAACCGAACAAAACGCTACAACAATGACCATCACGTGCCGTGACCGTATCACCGCCACTTTACACCGATATAACGTGAGAAATAGGTGCTTTAAGTCACTTTAAATCACTTTGAAATTATATATTGTCATTTTGTTTGTTTGTCCAGGTAATAGTCTTCTTTCTATTCATACTAACTGTTAATAGAAGCTCTTTAAACATCATCAACAGCTATTGTATATTCACTGTGGGATATAGGCCTCTAAAACCCTCTGCACTCTTAACGAGTAAATCTATGTAAAATAAAATGTATAAATTGTGCGAAACTATATAGATTTTTCCTTCCCTTATTTATGACAGTAAAGGATTGTATAAAATCTTATTAAGATATTATCAGAGCCTCTCCATACTATTTAAAAAGCGATCTATCTTTAGTCCAGTCAAATTAAAAAACCTCTACAGATGTAATGACTCAAAGTGCGAAAATTAGAGGTGTCCAAGTAACCGTGCGTGAAATTTAAAGCTCCACGAAGGTGCAACTGTATAAAATATCCCCCCGAGTACTTCGTGAAAAGGGAAGGATTATGTATAAGGTTATGTAAATATAATAGACGTCAGCGCGCTCTCCAGTCATACTGTCGTCTCCGAGAAGGGTGCGGTGGCAAAAAACGAGAGGCCATTTAAGCCCGCGCCGCAAAATAAGCAAATTTTTACCTCCCAGTTCCATAAGGCCAGGAAGGCCTTTTAGCTTTTTAGGTCGGTTATTTTATTACAGAAGCGAGTGAATTTCAACTCGGCGAGACAACACCAAAAGTAAATATGATTCTCACCATAGCGAAGTTCCAAGTTCATAAACACCTAGCCGAAAGCCCTTTACAAACTTTAAATGTAAAGTTCGCGGCGTGATAATGACGTTGCTTGATTGATTAATTAAGATGAATTATATTAAATACTAGGCTCTTGCCCGCAACTTAGTTTATATAATTAATTTGAAAATTTAGATACTTTTATTACCACATCCATATTAATAACCTTGAATAGCCCACTACTTCTTTCATATGAATTTAAATGGCAACAATGCAATAAAAAACAAATAAGTAGACTGACCATTAACTTATTATTAAATTGTAGTCAATAGATTAATAGATATATTTATAATTAATGCTAATGCAGTAAAATAATGAAATAGAGTATTTAGCCCCAAATGACAACTTTGCCCCAGGATGAACTTTCCGTACGACACTGTTTCGTTCTATTTCGTTTTGGCCCCAAGCGTCGCGAGGTGACAGAATTTATCGCGTCGCTTGTAATTCTGTCGTTTTCGCCCCCCGGCCTTCTACACCCCAACGACACTTACATATAACAGTTTCTAATGAAATTGTCCACAAACTGTCTAGCCATAACCTGGGGCTTGTTATAAACGGACGAACCAAAAAAGGTGTAACTCTGTTTCTTTCTATTGCGGTTTGGCCCCAAAACTCGGGAGGGGTATGTTTGTCAACCCGGGAATGAATACCATAAGTTAGTCGCTGAGTGATGGAATATAAATATTTGTCATCCGCATTACACTGTTTCTTTCTTTTACGATTTGGCCCCAAAAATAGCGAGGAGTCTTTATAGTAGTGGAGGTAGTAGTGGCGGAAGTGAACCAAATTTTTTTTAATCCTTCCCTCTAAATCGAGGTCAGAGCCCTTTTACATCTAAATTTATTATTTAGTAATATTGAAGGATACGTTAACCAATCCATTAAGGATTTTCTTATCTATGCTTAGATTGTGACACTTTTCTATTTTACAATTTAATAATTGGATTAATTTCCAGTAAGATACATTCACTTTTTCAAAATTTCCCACTTCTTATAACACTATTAAATTATACTACCCAATTTTTTGAGTAAAAATTTTCTAAATTACTATAGCAATAAAAATTGCTATACATTATTTGCAAGCTTCAATAGTGTGTTTTGGATTATGAGAGTTTTCGGTGGCCTAAACCCCTCTTTAAAGGTTGGCAACACATCTACGAGCCATTTCCATGGGCGTTGATAGTCACTTAGACGAACTGTCTGCCTGTTTGCCCCTTGTAATAAGAAAAAGGGCCACTATCAGGCACTTACAGAAAAAAACACTCGGATGAGCCAAAAAGCTTGCGCCACTAATGACTCAATTTGTCTCAGCCACTAACATTGATACGTCACTACCCTGTTTTATATTTAATTTTGCGTCGTACGGAATAAATTACGGTCGTATCTGGCCTATAAAGGACAGGCGTTCTTGAATTATCGGCGGGTCACTACACTGGAGCGGGGCTGTTTGGATTAATTTATTAGCGGCTAAGTGATAAGTTATGTTGTTCGGTAAATCGGAAGTTTCGACTCTTGTAACGTCGAGTTTGGACAAACTTTCTGCATATTTGTGACGGCATACATAACTTAGTTTAAGACAAATTAGTTACTTTACTATTGCTGGCATACATATATGTTTGTATAAACGCCTTCGTTGAATTTTTTTTATCTATTTACTCATATACAATCTTGACTGATGACTTGGTTTCGAAATGCGTTATGTAATTTGATTTTATTGACAATATTTTAAAGATTTGTTACACAATTACTTATGCTATATTTGTGGTAATGTAAATAAATTGGTACCAGGTTTGTAATTTTAGCTATACGTTGATTTTAAAAAGTACTAAACCAATTTATTATCAGCCATTACTATCCTCTTGGGACCTTTGTGCATCAGATTATAAAAATATTCGACAGTTACAAAGATCTTGTAAAACTTAATATGACACAATCAACTTTACTATTAATTGTTTTACACTCAACTTAGCCTTGATATTTCTAACACAATGTTTTTCGTCTGCTCTTACTAAAATTGCAGAATTCTACATAGGGAATATAACTCTAAAGATAAGCCTACAGTCTTGAACACGTATGCAAACTTAAGGGCAGACATTGGCAGGATATCTTTCCTCGTAAACCTGTAGGATAAGTCGCCTTACATGAGCTTGGAACGAGTTAAGGCATAAAGGGGAAGTTAGGGAGTATAGTTCAAACTATCCACGACTCTTAAGTCCTTACACCCATATATTTAAGAGCCGTTTTCGTTTGCGAGTGCTATGAGTGCGCTAAACATAATTCTCCCTAAGCCATGACACTTATTATTTTAATTTGCCGCACTATTCCGTGCAGCGTGGAGTTACTGCGTTTAATATTTGTATATCAACCGGCGACTGTTGTTATTTTATATAACTATAGTGTATTTATAAAATTTTCGTTAATTCAAAATCTATATGAGTTTTAAAGTCTACCACCGTGACGCCCATCTCATTGCGGAAATGGCTGCTCCAAAGACGAACCCGGATTTTCTATAAGGAACTAAAGGAACGATGGGAATGAAGAGTGAAGAAAATAATGAATACAATACTTTCAAATGGCACAGGCATTTAGCCTGTGGTGGAAGTTGAGAAACTAGAAGAAAAAAATTAAAAGTCTTATCAATAAAAGTAAATAAACTTTAAGTGTCTGTCGGTGATTGGTTTTTATCTAAAATTGAAAGGTCTATATTATAAAGCCCTTTTGAAGTAAGCTTTGGAATGGCTTATTAAGATAAAGATTTCCATCGAAAGATAAAGGACTGTCCAAAGTAATTTTATCCTGGAAATGTTGAGCAATATTACCTGGAATTAGTTTATCTTTTTACTTGAATTTTATTTCAATAAATAAATACATAAATATATGACACACGGAAGTCTGTTCCTAAGGTAGACAACTTTAATGCATGTGTTATAGATAACAGACGCCTGTTGTGCACAAATGTTCTTTTTAGAAATATATAAATAAATGTCTAAGTGATATTACCCGTCGCAGAGACTGTATGGGTTCCGGGAATTCTGTCAGACGGCAGTCACTCAGCTTAACGTGTCCCACAATCATACCCTCTGCAATTAAAGCGGACCCTGGTACTAGACCGGGATAACGCTTGGAAAAATAAGTTTCAATGAAAGTAAGTAATAACATAAATTTATATTTTCTGACAAAATAAAAACGAAACACATTCGTAAGATTAAAAATTATAAATGGGTCGCAGAATTTAGTATTGTTATACAGGCAGCAGGTGAAGCTTTGAAATGCGTAAGGTTTGAATAATTTTATGGGTTTAATTAGATGGTCCACGTTGTACTTTGCGTTTGGCGTTTGGACCTTAGATGTTTCCTTTGACCCTTTTGTAAAGGTATATTCTAATTTACTTTCCATATTTACCTATCTATTTCAAAAATATAATATAGCTTGTTGAAATTAAATTCTAATATAAATTTAATAATAGCAACCCTGATGAAGAGTACATTGATACATTTTAGAAATTGTCCATCTTCTTTCGGATTATACATCAATTGTTAGCAGTGACTTATTTCACCGTTGAATGCATGAATGAAACAATTGAAATGTTATTTTTATATGTTGGCAACAATTTAATATGCACAAATGATTCGCAATGGTGCCATTGAATGCTGCCATTTGCCAACTTAAGCAATGATTGCACGAAGCAACAGGGGATTATCATGTGGCATCCGTTGGACAGTTCATACTATATTTATAAATGGAACATTTGTTTTTATATTGAAAGTGTATCCTTTAAAGCTTTGAGTTTATTTATGGAATAAAGTAGATCAAGGCCTATTAGTGCTTGCACAAGGCGAACGTATCTTTGTGTGAGTGTTATATATTTATGCGTACATTTGCGTGCATAAAATTATCCACATTTGTGTGTATGTGGTATATACTTCACTTGAGCCCAACCTCAACTAAGATAAAAAATATTATCTTAGCATAAGTACTGGAAAATTAAAATTACTTTAAGTCGTTTTACTTTAGACTTTTCACAATATTGATGCACAAAATTTATGCTTGAATACATTGCAGTTCATAGAATAGCGTAAAACAATTTTTTACATAGAGTAAAACAAAGTGACTGTCCGTTCTTGTAGGCTTAGATCTTTGAAACTACGCAACGGATTTTAATGCGGTTTTCACCAATAAACAGAGTGATTCAAAAGGAAGGTTTATATGTATACTTGTCTATATTTGGCGGATTGCTAGTAAATAATATTATATAATCCGTTATATACACAATTGCAGATTAACCGAAGGGCTTTCCTATGGATTTTCCGAAAATCTTATAAATCTTTCAGACAAGCCTTATCCCAAAACGTACGAACCCAAAACATAAGTTAAAACAGTCAAGTCATGTACAAATGATTTTTCATATATGCGGCTATTGATTTTTATTTACGCATAGCCCGTACATTGTTTTTTGCCAGCTCAACAAGCTGAAAAGTCGTTAAGCCATGATGTAGACAATTTAATAATTACAAGGTTGAGGTGTTGAGAGCCGGGCATTTGCATGTTAACGAGAATCGATGATTGGATTGCGGCCAGGCTTGCTCGGGGTTCGAGCATATTGAATTACCCATTGTAACTAATTTCTGTTACAAATACGTTTAACTTTATGAACAAATTGTTTAATTTTTTAAATTTAGATAGAAAAGCTTACGGCATGTTGGTAAAATACCGCTGAACCCGATTATATACGTTTGTATAAAGGAACAAGTTCGTTCCTAGGGACCGCGACCGGCGACCGCGTTTTGAGTGAGCGCATTGTTGCGCATTTAGCATATTTTACGAGGATCATGCAGGTTACACTAAAGTCGCGTGACTGCACTGCTTACTATGAACTTGTATGGAGCACTGAACAAACCCCGCGACCGCGTTGCGCGACCGATGGGAGTGGCTAGAACGCCGCGTGGCGACGGCGACCCGGTTGCCCCCGAAGCTCGCGACACCGTCACGCGACGCAGAGGAGACGTACATTAATATGATGATAGCCTTTCTCGATAAATGGGCTATCTAAATCTGTAAAAATTTTTCAAATCGGACTAGTAGTTCCTGAGATTAGCGCGTTCGAACAAACAAACAAGCTCTTCGGCTTTATATATTAGAATAGATATAATGCATATTGAAGAAGTATATAGCCTATATGGTATCTTGATCAAGATTTTGTACAATTTTATTTATTATTGGATATAATTTTTTCAGGCTATCTACACCAAAAGACCGTTAAAGTGTGACGCAAAAGTCTAGTAGGGTGTTTCTGGGCATGAACATCGTGCCCAACAAACATGGATCCGCGCCTGAGTCTATTTCCTGATGATGCTTCGTTTTCGATAGATAAATAAATATATACAGGACTATATGACACACGGACGTCTGTTCCTAAGGTAGACAACTTAATGCCTGTGTTTTATATGTTTTAAAAATAGCTAATGAAGTGATTAATGAATTGAAGTTTTTTTTAAAGATATTTTATTATTTGTTTTCCCAATCCAAGTTGCTGTTGTTTGCGAAATTCCACCTGGTCGTATTCTCCTTATTTTGGCCGGTCTGAATACCGAGTCTATTAAAGAATTTCCAGGTTTGCCAGAGTTGTTAATGTTCTGGTGGAAGATGTTCAGCTGGCGGGACTAATGGTTTTGGAAGAGGTACTGTATTCCTCCAAAGCTTACACCTCACTTCCGATACCCCTGATGATGTATGTGTCCTAATAACATTGCTATAATTTTTGATCCACTTATGAACTATGAAAAAAGCTTTACAGATGGTTAACAATAAACACAAAAAATATACAAATTCCGCATCAAACACATCATTTACGACTTCTACGGCGCAACTCAGTCTCAAAACTGCCCCATTAGAAACAGTGTTAAAAAGACTAAGTTTTAAAGAAACAAACACCAAGTTGGAAGGAACAAATGGGTCATGCAATGAATAAATCCAAAGTTTAGCTTCGACGACTTCACTGAATTTATTTCTTCCCCCTGTTTAAAGAAATTGACTTCTAGATTTACACATTCCTTTCCCCAAACGCCGATGTTGTTTACATCTAACAAGTTAATGCCGATGAAACTAGATCGTCAGAACCTTAGGGCACTGCGTCTTCCAAGTGCTAGATCAATAGAAGTACGTAAAAGATAAAGGAATAAATAAAATATATTTCCGTATTCTGTATTTGTAAAAATTCTTGAACGGGCATATTTCTGGCACGCAAATTTTCCATGTAGTAAAAGCAAAATTTATTGAAAAGAATAGATAATTTTCCATAGTTAATATCAAGGTTTGGCGATGGCCTTATTATATATCGCTCGTAGACCCGAAACAACTATTAAAGGTAGATTTTTTTACTTTCAATATTGACATGATATTAAAATCAGTTTTAGCCCGGGCTGACTAAGGTTTATCTAATGACAAAGGGAACTTAATATAATGACAAGGATCAAAGAAAGAAGGGGCACATTTTGATGTGGATATTGTATGTGTTAATGTTATGTTACAAGGGGCAAACGACCAGGCAGTTCACATAAGCGAGTCCCTTCCACGGACATCTGCACTACCCGGTGGCTAGCAGAGGCGTTATTGACGAAATTAGGTCACGGGGAAGTCCCACAAACTGAACGAAACGCGACAACAATACGGCCATTTAATGTGACAGCATTGCTGCCACTTCACGCCGATCTTATGTGAGAAAGAGGTACTGGTACCCGGACACGCCGGCCCAATTCGGCTGTAGTACAACAGATCTGCAAGCGTGGCGCTACCTCTAATTAAAATTGAAAACAATCTTGTATTCAAAACAAGATTTAATAATATTGTTTTCTAAGGCTATAAAACAAGAAAAGATATTTTTTAATAAAAAATTGTATAGCAAGATATTTTTTTGCCGCACTGCCAAATTGTTTTCATATCGCATCACAATTTTATTTTATTCTAAATAAACTCGTACTATGGAAGATATTAAAGAAGCCCGCTATATAAGGAAAGCCTTAAAAAAAGAAAGATTACAGTCGAAGAACGTTGTACGAAACTTCTTTAACGATCATGAATTGAATAAAGGTAGAAGATAAATATTGTGTCTAGCGGGAACAGTTTTTCATCAAAGGAGAATTTAGTGGATCAGCAATCTTAGCAGTTAAGCAATATAAGAGTTTTCAAAAATTTACGGTAACCACTTATGACAGGCGAAATTTTAACCCTCATTCGGAGAGTGAAAAAAATGCGTGGCGTTAAATCTCGGCGTTGGCGCTTTTGTAGCGTGGTCGATATAAAAAATAAAGCGTATACGTTTATATAAAGCTTTGCAAATAGAACACCCCTCGATAAAAAGCGTCGTGTTCTGAAAGCTCTTTCCGATCGGCTCGATCCTCTGGCTTTGCGAAGAGATGTGGCTTCACTCTGCATCTTCTACCGCATGTATCATGGGGAGTGTTCCGAGGAATTGTTCGACCTACTACCGGCAGCTGCATTCTACCACAGGACATCTCGTCAACATTTGAAATTCCACCCGCATCACATCGATGTCCTCAAGTCCACAACCGTGCAACTCTCTAGGAATTTCTTACCTCGCACAATTCCCTTGTGGAATTAGTTGCCTGCTTCGGTATTTCCGAACGGATACGACTTAAGGACCTTCAAAAAAAGAGCATACTCATTTCTCAAAGGCCAGCAGCGCATCTGCGGTCCCTCTATCTGGTGTTGCAGTTGTCCATGGGCGTCGGTAGTCACTTGGGCGAAAGCTGGCTGCTCGTTTGCCCCTTATTATATATTTATAAAAAAAAAGCTCTACCATGTGAACACAACCTTGAGAGTTCATATGACATCTTTTTTAAGGCGCGGTAGAAAAGCTCTCTTGCGAATGACGCCTCAGTTGGGTCAAGACAGACTAGCGACTTGACTAGAATTATCGATCACCTATTCTGTCACTTAGCACGATCATTGTAAATTATGTTTCTTATTTCGCGAATGAGTTCAAATTTTTTATATATTTGCGAATGCGAATAACGAAAAAGGCCCCTCCCGGCAAATTGCTTAGCATAGTACTTGAACGATCCCTTACTCATAGAGATAATTTCCCCGATATATTTTTTATAATTAGTATAGCAACGTTTAATTAACACATGCCACCTTTTTCTAGCTTTTAACTAGTTTACACGATTGACTAAAGCTGAAAAACAATGGCAATTCGGCTAGGTCACAAGTGACCACAGCCGCAAGGCCCAAAGTTGGATAGCATCCGATTTTGGTAGCACGGCGTCCGGCCGCATGCAGCTGGTAGCTTAAATCGACCGTATCAACGATCAGTCGCAGGCGATCGCCCGCTTCTAAATAGCTATTTCAATTCCGGCACGAACATATATTCAGCTCAACATTTTCGAAGGAAAGAGAAGCGACTGGAGAAGCGATTTGTAAAGAGATTAAACGTGTAAACCCCCCTTTAGTCGTATTTGACGATTCCTTCTTTTTCATCAGTCTAATGAGATTAAAAGTAAACCCAGAATGATAATAGTCATCATTATCCATGTAAATGCAATTCTGTATCACTTCTGTTGAGTCATTAATTTCAAGCAATTCTTACTCAACTTTCCTTTAAGGTGGAGTGAAATTATTGTAATATTGTTTTTACAGTCTCGCTTTAAATTATTACAACACTAAAAAAAATTTACTAGGCGTTACTTAGTCACAGCACACATATTGTACATTTACCAAAGCAGATTTACATAATTGATTATATTGAAATATCTTTCTTTTTTTTTTCCTTTGTGTAATACTTGTGTCAAGCTATGTTGGTATGGAATATAACATATGGATCAATTATATACAACTGCCCTGCGATTGAAACAGATGGGTCTAGTTCAGATCCGGAAGCATGTACTCGCGCGTAAAACATACCTACGTATAAGTTTATTTATACAAGAATTAATGAGACTTCTGAAAAAATTAAATGTTTTTTATTTAGTTTAAACTATAAATAGATAAATTTATTATTATTAGTATAACCTTCGACTTGTTATGCCAATCTTATAACTATAACAAATGTGTACCAAATTAAGTACTAACTCCTTCAGCATTCAACCTAGCACAAGTAGCCTCTGCTTCACCTTGACCCTTGACACACCTCACTCCCATGCTTTTAAGAAGCATCTCACACTAAAATAACAAAAAAACACAGATATACTATTTCAAATTACATTAACATTTTAAAACAAAAAGAAACCTGCAAGTGTGAGACAGATTCCAGCACTGAGGGATCTGTGCCAGCACATAAAAATTCACTAGTATATTTTAAAATTTACACTTTTCATAAGATTTCCAGTAATTTAACCGATAGAATAGTAATAACACAACACAACAAATGAACTAAATCAAATCCTGGTGTTGAATATTGAATGATTTCTTTCCTTGTTTCAAAAATAAACTCACTAAATGACTATTGGTGAGTTCTGTGAAGTAATTTTATTATTTTATTTTTCATTGAGTTGTATTTGCATGTACTACTTCTGTCAATAATATGTACATTTGTTATAGACCTGCATGTCAACTGTAATATATATTGTAATCTGTTGAAATATTTTTTTTATTTGCATATTGTTAATGTACTTTCCAAATGAAATTATACATTAATTTCACGTTTTCGGATTTTTTCCTTAACTTGTGCTTCAAGATGTAGCATCTCGCCAAATATCATGATTTTAGATCAACAGGAAGTACCCTATAGGATTTGGTTTCCTTTGAAAATGTATGGGAAATGTGACATAAATGGCCAAATCTTTTGTTTGCATACACTTAGAGGATTGTCTTTATTTGCAGATTCAGAAGCTACAGAAATCACTATTTGGTATTAATTTCAATTTTATAGCATTAGCTATTCCTGAGAAAAAGGGTTGTGACTGATTGATACACAGACAGACAACAAAATATAAGAGTTCCTATTTTCCTTTAGAGGTACGGAGCCCTAATAATGGGATTTCATTTAAGAATATCTTTTAACTCTTTTCTCTCCTTTTTATGAAATAGTATAAAATTGTTACTTACTTCTTTTAACACTCCTTTAAATCTGTTTCTAGATATATTTGGACCCTTACTTTTCAAAGAATCTACTTTAGGAGCTGCACCCCTAAACTGTATGGCATTTCTAGCTGCCATCACATCCCTCTTTAGTTCAGGAGCATCTCCTTCTAGTACAAATATTGGGGTAACATCTGCCAGCAAGAGGTATATTGTTCTAAAGAAAAGGTTTCTAGAAAAAAAAAATTACATTACTTTTTACAAGGGTTTTTGTATTCCTTTGACCAAATCGACCAAAGAACAGGTCGAGAGAGTTCCTGTTACGTACGATTTGAACATGTGGACGCCTCCTTTATTTACAAATACTTAATATTCTTTAAAATAAAAACTTTTTCATTGACAACAGAGTTCATTTAGTATAATGAAATTTTTTTAAAGTATTATTTTCTCTTTGTCTCCAGCGTTTGAAGTTGTATCGGAGATGCGAGCTATCTAACTCAGGGCTTCAACACGTATGATCATTTTGTATCTAACAAATATTTATGTATACGAACGGCTTGACATACAATTATATGCTCACAAAACGGCTGGACATACAATTATATACTCATATAACGGCTTGACATACAATTTTATACTCATCTATAACGGCTTGGCATTCCATTATATACTCATCTAACGGCTTGACATAGTATTATATAACTCGTATATAACGCAGGCTTTGGGCGACATATATATATTTTTAATGATATAATATACAAACTGCCATTTTCTTCGTTAATTGCGGACAGGGATTGCTCATTGTCTATCTTAATTTGTGTCACGTGGTAACTGATGGTAGAGAAGGCCGTGACGCTAAATTTGTTGTCACTATAACGTTATGGAAATCTATTGAATTACGTAGATTGGGTGCAAAAATGAAAAAAAAAAAAAAGTTATGTAAGGTTAAAATCATGTTGTCAATAGATTGAGCGAACGCTCCACGCGTTGTTGGTGGTTTTAGTACATTGCTTTGAGAAAATTGTTAGATTATATTTTTTCGGTAATCCTTAAAGGATTTCCTTTAAAATTAATCGCGGTCGAATATTTCGAGGTGACGTTTTATATAACTTTGTAACCTTCACCTCTCACTTTTTTATCTCACACTCAATTCGTTAGATTATTGAAATGTAAACTTAATTCTATGTAATAAACTTACCTTAATCTGATGCGCTCGAGTTTTTCTAACGGTAATTTTTTTTAATCCACGAACGCCCCTATATTTACATTTGGTGGGGATACATTACTGGGTGCAAGGTTTCTTCCTACATGGTTTTCTGACGCGTTCGTCTAAAACTCATAATCTTCTCTTCGGCTCCCCTACCATATACTACGTCGGTATAATGTTATATATTTGAATATTGCATGTTAGCCATACTAATGTGTTTAATTATTTTTCGGCATTGTAACGAAGCGCTTCATTGTTTGGTGAATGGGTTTTTGCTGGTCACAGCCTTAAGGAGGAAGGAACTTAAAAATAATAAATAATTAATAACTGTTATTTTTTTAACCGCATGCATATGTTCTTATACTTGCACTATATAATATGTATCTTTACTAAATTAAATTGTATATTCTCGTACTGACCATTACAATCTTTGTAACATTTGTAATTCAAAATGTACATTGATTTTTTATTTTATTTTGTTTATAATTAGTAAACGAATAGTTTCAAATAAACAACAAATAGTAAGGGAAAGTAAGTGGTCCGTCAATAAAGAGGGGGAATCGGAAAAAAATGACAAAATTGAAGAAATAGGTTTTTAATATTCTATCAAACCTACTATTGCCAAAAGTAATTAATATTTCTGCAGAAATTAACGTTTTTATAGCAAAGACAAAAACAATATAAATTTAGGGAGTAAAATTCACTCCAATACACTCAAAGTTATCATGACGTCACTTTATGTTAACAGTGCGTTCCACTAAGCGTCACCTCGACATTTTCGCCGCGAACATAACAACGGCAGTCTTCAAATGTCGAATATATGAATGAGCATTTTAAAACGTTGCGATCGCTTATTAGAACGCACTTATAACATACGGTTACGTCACACTCTGCTGGGAGTTTTAGCTATCATGGCGGATTGTTGTATTTTGTAGGCTCTTTTTTTGTTGATCCCTATTAATCTTGCTCGCAATATAAAAATAAATACGTTTGTTAAGCTTTATGTATTTTATTTTATCAGATAAATACATAATTTAAATTATTTCTCTGATTACTCTCGTCGTGCCTATTCTATGCATCAATAACGTAGCTTCGTGCAATCATAATATAACACAAGTAGTTTTTATACATTTCTTTTATTTTTTAATGTTCAACCTTCATAAAAGCAATTTATGTTTGAGTATTTATATTGTAAATATTGAGAAATCGACTATATAATTGTAAATATATTTAAAAAAATCTAACGTTAATTATTAAATTTAATTAATCTATTTCAATTTTCAGGTAAGAAAATGTACAAAATGGTATCGGAAGGTGTACCGCAGAGATATCTTCTTTTTGCAACATGTATCGATGGTTCCTACGTAAAGTATCGTAAGTCGCATTCTTGCCTGTCAGTTTTTTTTTTGATTAGGATGTAGCCACCGCTGCATAACGAGATAGCAATAAAAAGATTACACCAAAGGAAACTAGATGGCGCTGTACGGATGACGACGAGCGCAGTACAAACACTGAAAATCTCCATACAAACTAACTCACGCTAGCGAAGTTTCTACTTACGATCAGTATATATAG
>JANCMC010042412.1:0-31602 GCA_024363005.1 Charaxes varanes | reverse complement strand
TGATAGGACGTGCTAAAAACTCATTATGAAGATTATTTTGAGCGAAATTAGATACCAACTTTTGAAGTTATTTAACACCTTGATGGCTGCCTTATCAGTAGCAGCCATAAAGTTCTCTTGCGTGCGGGTGTTAGGGCACGCAGGACACGATAAAAGATGGCACATAGTTTGAGTTGCACCGCACAAATCAGGTTAATTTCATTTGTGAATGTCTACCTCGACATTTTTTACTGATATTTTACTGACATTTCGTAGCACTAAAAATATCTTTTCAGTCACCATCATCTTAGTCGCAATAGGGCGACCATTGTGCGTGAGGGTGGAGCTGGTTGGCGTTTACTTCTTCTAGCCCAACTCCTGTCAGAAGTCGAGGATCCGCTGGAGCTCCTTAGAGCTTCTCGCAAAGATCTTGGCGTTCCCAGGATTTTTGCCTTGTGAGTTTCCACCTCTTTAAAGTCCAGTAGAACGTCAGAAGGTAATTAGGTGTGAAGATGTCCACTAGGACGACGTTAACCTAACGATCGACTCAAATGCCGGCCACTAATTAAGCTACAACCTCCTTCAAAGATTCAATAAAGAAATGTGAACCACATTTTTTCATTGAATGTTTTCTTTTTAAACCTTTTTTTACTAGCCTAATTAGATTTGAATTTAAATTTTTTTATAAACATTCGTCGCTGCATACCAAGTTTACTCTTAGCCATAATGAATATTTTGTGAAGGCAACATTATTGAATACAGCCATGCTAATGTACCAAAATGTGGGACAAATTAATTAGTGATCCCGGAATTATTTAAAACAATCCGGTACAAATAAACAAGACCCTTCAGATAATCAACGGAGGTCTGTATACAACATGCCCGAATGTTGTATAATTTCGTGGGATTCATCATACTTTGGTCTTAATGAAACTTGCTCAGGACGGAATACTGATTAGTACGACGTCGGTTTGTTCGATAGTAAACTCGACAGACGTTATCTTGTCTGTATTTGTCCTGCATGATATTAGCAGATTTGAATGACAGCTATCCTGAAAAGATAGCAAAGAAAAAATCAAAAAGGAAACTAGCTTTCCTTGTCTGTCTTCTAGAGATATAAAAGCTGAGAACATATCAATATTGTGACAACGCAGGATCTTACGTAGACGCACAAGGAGTCCCGACCGTAAATAAATTGAAAACAGGGCCTCAGGAAGATGATTTTGACTTGCTGATTGGTAATTTACTTTGAACGAAATACATACATAAAGGCATATGAGGATGGGTGATGGCTCATCAGTGGGTGTACTTCAATAATAGTGGTTTATTTCGTTTGTCATATTCCATAACTTGATTAATTCACACAGCACTTGAAGTTGAAATCTAAAAGAGACGGATTTCTTAGCAATGCTCCTGTAGCATAAAAAAAAATACTTTAGGATCATGGTATGAAATTAGTACCCAGTCCTGAAAGCATATACGTCTACGTCCAGTATTTCAAACAAAAGTCACCCGATAAAGAATTAATTAATTAAAACATCCCAGGATATAATTAATTATTATGTAATCAAGTATGTTCCTTAGTTAATTTATGGGCAATTATGGGCTCTATAGTAATGGAATGAAATTAGTACAGTCTTTTACAAAAGTCATCTGTTATAGAATTCATTAATTGAAAATGTCCCTGTATTTTAATAACGTTACCAATTATTTTGGGGCTGTAACGCTCAGTCCAAACATGGCGTCCAAACATTAATTCGGGTCACATTTGCCGCACCGAATGTCCACGCTGCAGAGATACAACTTTCCAACCATCGAATTTACTTTGACCCCTGTATATTCGACTATTTATGCAAATTAAGGCTGACTTACGAACACGACATTGTTTCACTGACCACTAACCACCAAACGAAATACATCCTGCATTATAGTCTAGTCAAGAAGTTGAAAATGGTGGAAAATAGTGATATTTCTTGCCTTGTCCATTATCCGTGTACGTAATATATTTCCTTAGGATTATATCATGTTTTTGTCTTCAACATATTTTGAATTTGTTAAGACTTGGGGACATTGGGAACATCGGCGGGCAACGCATTTGGAAACCTTCTGGTAGTGCAGGCTATGGGTGTCGGCAGTTACTTGGTCATCTGCCTGCATGTTTGTCCTTTGTTATATAAAAAAGGGTTATAATCATTATAGTATTGAATCAAGTTTTACTTCTTCTTAGCGTTTTGTTGGCAAGCACTAAATTGTTTCGGTCCAGAACTTAGGCACATCAACTGCCTTATCAGTGGCAGCCATCAAGTCCTCTAGCGTGCAGGTGTTAGGGCAAGCAGGGCAAGATAAAAGATGTTTACACATAGTTTGAGTTGCACCGGACAAACAGCTCACGTTAATATAATTAGTGAATCACCACCTAGATATGTTCTACTGACATTTCGTAACACTAAAAATATCTTTTCATTCACCATCATCGTCATTGAGCACAACATTGATTTAAACAAGTATTTTACTATATATTTTCTTGTAAAACGCAAAATATATATGAAATAAACAGCATCTTTTTCTATAAATAAACGTTTGTTTTCTTTCGAATCGAAAATAACGCAAATCTACGTAATCTCTTACTGGATTAGATAACATTCTAATAAAGATAAAACGAGCCCTATTTTAATTTAAACAAGTGTTTTTTTTATAAAACACGAAATATATCTCAAATAAACAACATCTTCCTCTAGCAACACTACAGAAACGAAATCAGTCATTTATGGAGTATTAGGCCACTGAAGAGCGAATATTATGCAATTAAATATATAACTACCTTACCGAATTAAAATACATATATCAGTATAGCATTTTTCTTAATTCACATCGTAATTAAAAACAGTAAAATGATGAATATATCACAAATCAAAAATTTTTTTTTTCGAAATTATATAGTTTAGATAGTATTAATTTTCTCCTTATTATGCACTGTTATGTTAAACATATGAAGGGTAACAAATAAATATAATTGGTTAAATAATAATTTAGAATTAGAGGGGATACCATTTAGTTCAATAATACGAGCACCTTGAATGATATAGAAATTAGTGGTATTTATGGTTAATAATTAATTTTCTATACCATGATATAGTATATACATCGTAGGATTATAAAGTCGAATTCTATACATCACATCGCAACTTCAGAATTAAAGTAATAAAAAATTTTGCGAACTAGTCATTTATTTATGGGATTTCTCTATTTGTTAAAAAGTAGACTCATTTAGACTAGAAAATAATAAATTCACTATTGCTTAAAATATTATAAACAATTACTGATTCTGTGTGTAGCTCAAAGTGTTTGTACATGTTAGTCCTTGAAGTCTACAAAACACTACAAAATTTTGTCAAGCTGCACAAAGTCCCCGGCCACACTACATGATCATTGAAATGATCATTTAAATGAAGCTATGTCTGCCTCCGGCATGAGAGGCTCCTGGTAAGGGTCTGCGCTGGACCGAGGCAAGTAACGCGAAATCCTATCGGAGCCCACAATCCAGTAAGTAAATACTGAATAGAGACCAACTTTTATAAAAAAAAAAATTGATAGATAGATAGAAATATAGATTTACAAAAAAATAATAGTATTCTTGAATAGTGTCCTAATTCCGAAGGTGCGATGTATTTTAACACCAATATATCGTTTACACCCAATATTATATATTACTAACACCTAATAACATTTAGATAAAACATTGAAAATATGTAATTATATATAATATATCTCCGTTAAATTGTAAAACCCTTATATTGTAAAAACCGTTACATTGTAAAAACCGATAGATATAGCAGTACCGATATAGCAGTATTTTCAGTTCACAATCTTTCGACGGTTTACAATCTCGCGAGATAGATTTCAATCTAACGGTTTTTACAATATAAGGGTTTTTACAATTTAACGGTGACATATACATTGCTCTATAGATGCAATGTTAAAACTTCAAGGTACTACATTGAAAACATTAAAGTATCGTTCGGGATAGTCGGGGTAATCACTAAAAGTGCCTCTATTTTGAGGCAATAGTTAGTCAACTAACAATGACTATATAGAATAAATACAACAGAAATGACTTAATAGCAAGTAGATTCTTTAAAACAAAAATACTTAAAGACATAGGACCACGGACGTTTGTCTGTAACGGAGCCAACTCAATGACTGTGTTATAGGCAACAAACGTCTGTTATACACAAATATTTTTGAAGTAAAACTTCTTTACTCACGCTTGACGTGGGGAGTAAGCTGGTGAGCGCGTGACGAGAGCGTTACGAAAAGTGTGATCGGGCGACGCGAACGGAAGTTGAGATAGAGAGATATAAGTTAGTAAAGATAGAATGAGAGAATTAAGTTTCGTTCAGTATTGGAGGAGCAAGGGAGAGATGCGAGCACACATTTTCTTTCTCTGTGTTTTGTCCCATAGCTAATTATTTTACATTTATCTAACACAGCACTAAAGAAGTTTTACTTCGATGTGTGGTATAAAGCACGCTGTTTTTTTTTTAGTAGAAATATAAAAAATACATACATATAGATAATACACCCAACCACGAGGTGGGAATTAAACCCTCAACCCCCGGAGCTGAAGGCAGGGTCACTGCCAACTGCGCCAACGGGTTAAACATCCAGTAATCCATTAAGTCTGTGTCAACGTATACTACGTACAGTCTAAAATGCACTCCCCTTCAAAGGAAAATAGCTGGTAGACGCAAACAAGCAAATCATTGCTTACAGGGCATGTTTGAATTTGACTTTACAACAAAGACGCTCCCACACAAGCAAGCGATGTAATTAATTAATAGAGTGGGGTGCATTTTTAGACTGATACATCTGTAAGTTGTAGAAGTGGAAAGTGCAGCTTAATCTTACAAATTAAAACAATGTGGTAGCGAGGTTAAAGCATCCATTGGGAAGCAATCGTCAACAAAATGTTGACGCGCAAAACAAGTCAACGACCCGCGCCGCGCTACCCCTGTTACGTTATTTTAAGCTTTATTTACGAGCAAAACTGGTCCAAATTGAAACGGAACCACACGGGAAGCATCAGATTTCAAATAAAAAAAAATCATCAAAATCGGTTCACCCAGTCGAAAGTTTTGAGATAACAAACATAAAAAATACAGTGTAAGCGAGAACCTCCATCTTGATTGAAGTAAGTTGAACAGGAGCGCCAGTTTTATTCAAGAAAAGTTAGAAACAATTATGAAAAGGTATCAAAAGGATAATATGGATAATATTGGATTATAATGAGTGAGTCGGGAAAAGTCCTCTAAGAAGTATAAAAGTTCGTAAAACGCTGATTGGCGGAAACATATCTGAACTTTTTATTAATCGGCGAGCAGGAATATCCAGATAATGCTGACTGATAGACGATCGATTTTAAACTGTATAATAAAGCGAATAAAGTAACCTATTGCGTGTTATATGATCTAATGTCTGTGTGTTTCTATGCACATGACCAAGTTTTGGACGTGTGCATAGTATATTCTATTTAAACAAAAGCTTTTAATTGTTGTAACATGAGATTTTAATTATTGTAAGATGATATACATTTACCCACATCAATATACATCGATGCAAATTCTCTCTTACACACCTTTACACACTTCAAAACACGCACACGCATATACAAATACACACAGCCAATAAGACACAATATAATCTATGTAAGTGGCAATTTCTAAAGTTTAGTTTTTAATTTTTCTTTCTATTGTACTAGAATTATTTTTTGGTTTTACCTTTTCGAAATATGTTATATCCTTGGACATATGCATAATTGTAAACAGCTTCGCTAGTGCACAATTCAGGGCAATCCTATAGATAATTAAAACTGTGTATTTTGTCCAATAAAGAATTGAATTGAAGAATTGGATTGTTATGTTTCTAATTGCTTGTGGTACAATCAGTTATCTTAAGCACGCACAGAGACACATATATATAAAAGACACATAGATACAACAGGCAAGCAAACTAAACACAGTCATATACCATAAATACACGCACGTCTAACGCAAACTCATTTATAAACACATAACACACAAGCGTACAATACACACAAACTCTTGCCTGCACATGTGCGTTGCTGTACACACCAAACAGCACTCAACATACATAAGCAGTACGACACCTCACATACAAACTCTCATCCACATAAGCGGACACACACACACATACACATAAACACTAAATCATTTCTCTGATATCATTCTGAACATCATTTTAACTAGAATGTTCTGCATATCATAATTCATGAAGCTGCATAAAAGTTATCACCGCGACGTCACGTAAAGCGAAAGGGTTTAATTATTGCGGAGACAATGGCTGAATGAGGTCCGGGACCGGGCCGGACAATGGCGGGCTTAAGGTCTTTGACGGTGTTGTTATGGCCTCCCGTTGTGCTCATTTTTACTTGTATTCGACAAATCATACCATTATGTATTCTCTCTTTATGGGGTGTATTTATTGTATAGCTATGAGTTTTATTGTATATATATATAAGAGTTATATTGTAAGAAGACTTATATTGTATAGATATAAGTGTATAAATAAATATTTTAAATATATACAGGACTATATGACACACGGATGTTCGCCATAGGTTCCTAAGGTAAACAAATTAATGCCTGTGTTATAGGTAACAGACGCCTGTTATACACAAATATATTTTTGTTTTGTAGAAATATATAAATATATACATATTTATATATTTCTACAAAACACACATTCTACATTTCTACAACTACATACACCCAGACTCGAGGCGGGAATCGAACCCGTGACCCTTGGAGGAGAAGGCAGGGTCACTGCCAATGCGTCAACGGGCCAGTCATATAGTAAGTAATTATAAGTATAGCATTGCTCTCGCGGGATATAGCTTTCATTTTATTGAATTATTATTTGTATGATTGGAGATGACGCCACGCTTGCAGTCTTCTTTGCCTGCAGCCGAAATGGGACAGCACATCCGGGTACCATTACATAAGATAGGCATGAAGGGGCGGTGATGCTGTCACCTCAAGTGATGGTATTTTTGTCGCATTTCGTTATGTTTGTTAGAGCTTCCGGTAGCCCAAACTCCTACTTAAAGACGGGCACGGCATCTGCATGTCTTTCGGCGTCCGCTGTCACTTAGTTGACCCGCCTACCCATTTTCCCCTAGTAATTTATTTAAAAAAGTAAAATAAAATCACTATCGCCTCTTCCTAATGTGGGCAAGTTAGTGCCAGTGCAATAGATAATTTAACAGTCAATATATAATACAAACTTATATAATATTATTCACCCACTCTTTAGAGGAGGTCGTGGCCTAATCAGTGGTCGGCATTTGAGTCGATCACTAAGTTAAGTTGCTCTGGCTGCAACCGGTATATATACCATGCAACTCTGTCTTTAAATAATGTGTATATCGTTGATGGCCTTATTAAATAAATAAATAAATAAATTTCATTTTGGGTTGCGGAGCCACTCCATTAAGTAAGTAAGTCAGTTATTTCCCGCGACTTTGTCCGCATAAAATTAAACTTGCCAGAGCCTTAAGGCTTCCTCAATCTGGCTCCATCGCAAAATCCGTTCCTAGCGGATGTCTACTAACTGTAAATACGTACACAGGTACCTCCTGCCAAATTTCACCTCTGTACGCCCCGCGATTTTCGAAATGTCATGATAGGTGATTTTTCGCTTTTATATGTAGAGATGTGACGTACATATTCCTAAGCGCCACAGACTTGAAAGATAACAATTTTATTTCTTTGCCAATTAAAGCAGACTTGCGACATCGTTCAACACCAACTTCTGAATTAGCATTTTTTAGCAATGCTAATGATGTCAACTTGTAAGCAACTAATTGATTGTCCAAAAGTTAAAATGTTAATTTCTTTATTAAAATTGTAAATTAGAAGGTGGACAAGTTAATAGCATATATGGTAATATTCATCGACATCAGAAGAGTGACGGGAACTGGCTGGTTGCGCGTTGCGAGAGATAGGGGAGAGAGAGACAAAGGGAGGCCTATGCCCAGCTGTGGGCTATTAAAGGCTAATAGATATATAGATAGTAATACTCATATTGCTAGGTATAGAACAATCGATTTTGTACGTCACAAATCTGCTGTAGAATCCTAAACATATGATTTGTCTTTCGATAAACTTCGCCTATTGCCTGTCACAGATACATTAAGAATCTCGTAAAATTTGCACTCTTCAAGTCAACATCACTTAATGATCATCAAGAATATAACACATTTGCATCTATCTCCTACGTCAATCTATATATTAATATGAGAATGGAAACTTTCGGTACCATTTTAATAGAAATTGCGCGAACGGAGGAGTATGAAATTTGGCACAATTATAGTTTATGTATCAGATGGTGTGCGAATGCTACTATTTTTATAAAATATATTACATTGCCAAAATAAAACTTCACGCACACAAAACCCAGACGATTTACACACACGTGTACACATTTTATTATATTACGATGATGATGATGATGTCAAAGAGTAGTAATGATAACCATGACAAAATAACAATTGTGACAAATTGTCAATATTGTACTAAAAATTTTGTATGTGGTTTTAAACAGACATAAGGTACGTAAATCTAAAGATTTTTGGTCGAATTTCGACCAGCCGGTGATCTTTAGTAAGAAGCAGAATCTAGAAGCCGATGATTATTGGATGATGAGGTGTCTTATAGGAGTATATACAAGTAGTAATGATCTTGTACGCTGGTCCCAATAACGTGACACGCACGAGCGGTATGCCGTTATTTGTTTCTAAATTCCATGTCCAGTACGATATCAATTAGAATTACGTTCTTGTTTTATCCAATGTTTGCTTATCGTAGATATTACTAATCAGGTCCTTGAAACACGATTTCTTTGTTTTGAAGTACGATATTCCCTTGTTATAAAGGCTATTTTCCACTTTAGTTTTTAGGCGTAAATGATTGGAATTTTTTAAAATATTTACGTAAATATATTAAAGTGTAATTTTATTTAAATATAGAAGAAAACAAATTCGGACTTTATTTAGGATGGTTAATCCAAAATATCTCGAACTCTAAAAATACGAAAATAGAAAATAGTAGCATCCGGTACTTTTACAAGAACCCTCCAGTTCCAGTAAAAAATTTTGACGGGAAATATACTTTTAAATTACCCCATTTGACGGGAAGAATGTTTAAAATTTTTAGTACATTCCGAACGACACCTGTGCATCTTTATATAAATTGGAATAAAAAGTAATTTACGTGTTGGCTACACTTTATTTTTTTTTTGTTAGGAACGAAAAATCCCTGAAATCGGATTCCTTCGCCAGCCCTAACTGTAAAAAAAGTATTAATATTAAACAGTATCTGTTTTCCGCGACTTCGTCCGCCTTAGTCCTCTTTAATCTGGAATCTAAAATCAATTGAAAAAACATTTCTTTATGGATGTCGACTATGAAATACCTCCTTGCCAAATTTTACCAACGTACGTCTCGCGTTTTTCGAGATTTCGTGTTAGAAAGAAAGAAAACACATTTATTCCAAAAGTATTACAAACAGTACATAGTAACAGTAGTAATCTTATGTTAAAAGTATGTCTGTCTGTAAAACCATATAGAAAGGGTGTACTGCTCAGGTTGTGAGGTGATCTTTTGCTTTTATAAATTACTAGTTGTATCCCACGACTTCCTCCGCGTGGGCCACTCTTATTACTTAGAGGTTTAAAAATAGTTTTTGGAGGAGGATTAATATTATGTTTATAAAAAAAACCTTCAGAATAAAGCATTATTTTAGAACAATTTTGATTATCATAAAAAAGGTTATACTGATCCAACCTTACGTATGTCAATGTATTTGACAATAAAAATACATTATTTTAACAATAACATAAGTAGGACTAAGTAAAATTTACAAAATTTTAAGTTAATTTAAGATAATATGTAATTGAAAGAAATATAAGTCTATTTATTTATTTATTTGAAAAACACGAATAGTCTAATGCTGACTGCTCAAGAAGCCTCGCGAAGCCAATTCCTTGGTCAATAGCTGTGTCCTAACTGAACGAGCAGCTTCTCGAGGCAGCCACACGAGGAAAATTCCTGGTTCAGTCGGGACGTACCTCGTCCGAGGCAAATGCACGCGCTCCAAACGAAAAACGTGGCGCCGCAAACGTCCAAAGCTGCCTCACGAGGCTGCTCGTTCAGTCAGGACACGGCTATTTATTTGGACTATTATGAGGAATTATACATTCCGCCGGTGAAAAGTGAAGCTTATTAATTGTATTCTTTAGAGTTTTCATTTTTTTTTAAAACGTTTTGATACCGTATCATGTAATCATTTACAATTCAAGTTTTCACATTTTTCCTATCTGAACTCAATTCGTTTTTATTTTCCGTCTGTGTTGTTTTCGATTGCTTTTTGTCAGACTCGCGGCAGTGACGGCTGTCCCAGCTTTATCCCACAAATTAAAAATTTCTAGTACTTTTTAAAATGTACAATGTAAAAAATAGGTATAGGATGGTTATCCTAAATATTTTTGTAGTCTTTTCAGTTAATTGCATTATATGTTGCGTGTTTTAAAACGACGTTATCGATTGAAATTTCTTAAACTTTTTATTCCTGTGATATTTTTAATTTACAAATAATGTATAGAAATTCTTTATCACCCACGCGCCGCATTATTCTCCATGACTCTCGCTCATTCTTGACAAAAGGAGTGCTACAAACCTCACCTTCCTTCATCTATGGGAAATATTTTTCTTAAAAAAAGGCAGATGCTGTCCTTAAGTAGGACATTTATATTTCTTTTTCTATCTATTTTATTGAGTCCGTCTTTGGACTCAATAGGAATAGGCCTCCTCTTCACTTCATCATACCCACAAAACACATTTCTGCGTTCTCCTTTTATACGTTCTCCTTTACAGTAAATTCTGTTAAAATTAAGAAATAAAGACATAATAAATGAAACAAAATTCGCTAGTAATGAAGATCCTAATTCTCAACGGATTTCAAGCTCGGCTTTGGCAAATATCTCGTTATGAATCTCCCGAATAAACGCAGCGACGTTTCTTGTACCGTAAAATCGTGTACTGAATACGGATTTTGCGGTATTGCTTTAGTTCGTGGGGTGAATTTGGAATAGATTGTATTTATGTTCATCATAAATTATTATCTTGTATCGGAACGTATCGCGAAAAGTATTACGGTGCCCGGACTTGGTCACTAATAAAGATTCAAATTTTTGAACTCCAAGTTTGTCAGCATGCGATGGAGTATTCTGGAAATCAGATGGATCGGAGTGGGACAGAAATATAGCCCATCTAAAGATATCGCTAGTCTGCATTCAGCCTATGATGCGATTTAATCTGACGGCAGTATAACTCCTTATTCAAGAAAAGAAGGAACCACGATGAGCCATACAATTAAAGGACATTTAATAGTGACGATAAGGCAAGATAGTATTTAAGACAGATAAAGATATGAGTCAACATTATCAGGTAACAACAGGGCAGATCGTGGTCTTCACTATCAATTGACAATAGTTTTCCATTCCTCCTAATCCTAGTAGTTTTCTAGTCCTGCCCTATCTGTGACTTCGATAAAGCAACGCCTAAATTTATAGACCAACATACAAGCCATAGTTCCAAAATTATCTCAGAACTTTGGTTTATTCTACCTAAAATAACAACCTGAGACGGGAGTGCACATAAATTTGCATGCAAATTGACCAAGTTGGCGGATTCATTTTGTCACTTCCCGGGAATAGTTTGGGTTTTATATTTTCCCTCAAGGTTTTCATTTCTAAAATTAATCGTATAACTTTTAATGTAACGTGTGCATATTAAATTATATGTTTTCTTTTGGATAAATCCACGGATTTGTTCAAATAATACATACGAAAATTTTTATTGAAATATATTTAGCCATTGATTATAATTCAACGATTTGTAGTTAAGGCATTCAAGATAAAAGCCGCAGGTGAACGCTAGTACATATATAAAAAAAAAATATTTTAACGGAAGACTGCGCACCTGAACTTTAGCACCCATAAATGGAATATCTTGAAAGTTTAAAAAAGATGCCCTTGAAGCTCGTGAAGAAAAACGGCTATATTTGTACAGCGCGGTCACCCCTCTCGAGGTCTGTCTGCTTGAGTGGACTATTCAACTTTTTCATAAAATTAAACTCACTAACAAAAGGCCTTTGGCGTGGAACGGTGTTACAGAACGGAAATATTTTAGGTATTCCCTAGTATTTGTCATTACCTGTGGCTTTTATTTACTTTATAAGGCTATAATGATATAACATACCATTTAATGAAAATATAAGTCATACTTTGAAACAAAAAATTCTAAGAGTATTCCTAGACGTCTGTGAAATATTTCTTACTAGATTTTGTTTCGAGCTAACGAGCTTTTCTACTATTTTTGTGGTACATATTTGTTATAAATAGATCATAATGTTATTAAACCACGAAGACTTGAGTTTATAATTATTGATATCAATGTTTTGTTTTTATTGACATAGTCTAAAAATGATTGTAAAGAAATTATATTCTATATACGAAATAAAAGTTTATTTAAGTATAATAATTTATAATGTTAAATAGTGATTTAGTATGTGATAATATGATTATAAAAGATTTGTCGTGAATAAAAGACTGATCAAATAAAACCGGTTTTTTATTGCACCACTAGCTGTAAACCGTGACTTGGTCCACGTGAATGATTTTGGTTAATTTTGAGTTTTTATTATTTTGTGTGAAAGCCTTATTATTTACCTAAAAGTAAAGTAGCCTACGATATCTCTTGTAAATAAGCTACCTACCTGTGAAAGTCCCGTCAAAATCGGTCCAGCCGTTTCGGAGATTACCCGGAACAGACAGACAAAAACCTTCAAACTTTTTGCATGTAATTATAAAGATTAATTTCGACATTACAAAAACAGACCCTTCAATTTTATGTATATGTATAGATTTATGTATTCTTTTAAATAATTGATTAAAAGAGTTACACATCTGTGAATTTTTCGTAAATAAAACAAATGGTAGTTTTAAAAAATATTTAATTGCAAATGAGCAATACATTAAACTTAGTAATTACACGTTATAATTCTACTATGAAATTCCTCTATCAACTGAACGAGGGTAAGTTCGGAGGGTCCATCGCCATGTCGATCAGCTCGTCTATATCGTCAGAGTTCCAAAATGATAGCTCGAGCTGAGAACAAAGAAATTTCATAAAATAAAATTTTAATAATATTATATTTCCACACTATTGACTGAAATTATGAAGTTTTTATATAAGAACCTAAAGAACACATTTCTAAATTAAAAAAAAAATTAGTTATTCAACATCCCTTCCAAATGACGACGAAGGTAATGGTAGGAGGTCGGGGATCGAAGTAACATTCTAGTCCAACCTTAAGTTGTAGAGTGTCGACTGTCGCATCTTTTCGTATCGAGGAGAGCGACTGTCGCATCTTTCTGTACCGGGGAGAGCGACTGTCGCATCTTCCTTTACTGAGGTGAGAGACTGTCGTATTTGTCTGTACTGAGGTGAGCGACAGTCGCATCTTTCTGAACTAAGGAGAGCAACTATCGCATTTATCTATATTGAGGTGAGCGACTGTCTTATCTTTTTGTACTAAGGAGAGCGAATGTTACATCTTGTACTAATTTACTTACGGGGTCGTGGTTGGCGCAGGGGCGACAGTGTAGCGCGGCGTTGCGACACTCGCATCGACGCGACGGGCAAGTCGCGGCGGAGCGCGCGATGCGACCGCCCGCGACTGTCGCAAACCGACGCGCCGCGCCGCGATCGCTCTCCAGCTTGGATCCCGCCCAAATAGTACCTAAAAAGATTTATTGCGCTTTTAGAACATCACCAACTCGTTTTAAAACAAATCCGTACGTTACAAACATCAACTTAAGTGTTCACATTTTTGCAGGTAAAATTTTCATTCCGCAATAGATAATAAATAATGATTTTTCTTTAACTATTACACAGCCTCAGAAACGAGTTAGCTTACAGTCTCCGAATAAATTTAAATTAAAAAGAAGGGCTAATACAAATATATTATAAATTTAGACTGGCCTGTTGGCGCAGTGGGCAGTGACTCTGCCTTTTGCTCCGGGGTCGTGGGTTCGATAGGTGTATTATCCATATGTATGTATTTATATATTTACAAAAAAAATATCTGTATATAGCAGCCGTCTGTTACCTATAACACAAGCATTAACTTGTCTACCTCAGGAACAGACGTCTGTGTGTCACATAGCACTATATGTTTATTATTACTATTATAAATCTACATCAGGGATGAATGGATCTTAGATTAAATCCGGTCGAAACTTTTGGATTCAGTTAGTCACACTCCAGGCATCTATATTTAACATCAAGTGTGACTGCGGTCAAGCGCATGCCTATCTTCAATTAAAAAAAAGTTCCCCTACCGTTCCTTTTGACGAATTAGGGAATTAAGGGGGTAGCACTATTCTAGCAGCCATACCGTTGGTCTCCAGAGCCAGAGACGTGCACAGCCCCAGCTTGTCCTTGGGCAGCCTCACTTGTTTCCTCAGCCCGGTGTCCCCCAGCAGCCTCTCGTAGTCCTTATTCGTATAGGCTAACGAACTGTCTATGCCTGCGAGTGAAACATATTATGAATTAAATACTTGGGACTGACTCGTTGGCGCAGTGGGCAGTGACCCTGCCTTCCGCTCCGGGGGTCGTGGGTTCGATTCCCGCCTCGAGTCTGGGTGACCGCTCCGTTTGCCCTATGCCGTGATAACACCATCCAAAAAATACCAATTTCATATCTAATTTTATATTGAAATTTTGTCAGACATTAAATATTAAACTACTTTGCATAAATCCGCAAATGATTCGTAAAGTAGTTTCATGCATGTCATGGATTTCCCCAAAGTAACGCCTGATTCTATCAATTATTTGAAATTTTGTCGTTTAATGTGGAAAATCTAAAATGATTACAGAATGTATGTGTAGATTTCAAATCAGATTTAGATTGGTTCTAAAGTTCAAATCGAGGTATCAGTTATGTGACGTCGGCGTTTAATTTCATAGAATTACAAAATAATGAAGAAATATTGTTTTTTCTCACCTTCATTGCAATAATTTCGCATTTATTGCTGCAAAGCAAAGATATTTATAGAGAAATATTTATCGCGATTTAATAATCATGTTCTCTTTTAAGACACTCAAGGTCTACTCCTGACTTTCAGTTACCAGATTCTTGCCCTTCAATACGATCGTTTTTTATCTGTTCATTACTCAATATTTTTACCGTTTGTGTACCAATTTTTAAGATTGTTCATTGAATAATAACAATCGAGAGTTCTATTGTAATGAATACTTTGTTCTTCCGCGGTAGTACTATATTAATTGTAAAGAAATTACGCTAGTAGATCTCTTCTGCTCCTTAATATCCATATATTAATTATTAAAACGTGAAGCGAAATATTTGTTTATCTCTTTCTACACCATTTTTCGAAAATTGCGCGGACCGAGGAGTATGGAATTTGGAACAATTATAGTTTATATAGAGTACGGTGTGCCAATGCCAATAATTTTATAAAATAGGCATTATTAATACATTAAAAAATTGAACCACACGCACACTAATTCCAAATGACTTATACTCACATGCCTACATTTTTTTATAATATGGTGCAAAACGTGACAACCATGACAAAATGACTATCATCGTCATCATCCACAGCCCTTTCTCTCCCACTGCTGGGCAAAGGCCTCTGAAAATAACTATACATTTTGTTAATTATGACATTTAATATGATGAAATTATCAAATGTCTTTGAACTGAGAACGAAAATTTTGTACATACCTTAAATATTAAATAAGCACTTATAAACCTAAAGATTTGTGGCCGAATTTCGTCTATCTCTAATAGGTTTAAATCGACCTCTAACGACACAGTATTCCTCGAAAAGTGTATAAACTCATATATGTGAGACATGTGAAATGTCAGCGGGAGGCCCTCTCCCGTTTGATCTACGCTCGACTAACGTCTATGATTAATTAACGAGCTACGGTCAGGACACATGCCCGGTTTCTAGCACTAGCTTAACCACACGACTTTGATCGAATGACTTTTAATAATGTCAGTTTTGATGTAGAATGAACGCTACACACTTTTGTACTTATTGGGGCGACAACGTTAATGAAAAATGTCTATATGTCTGTGATACACTTATTTGTGTATAATTTTTTTCGTCGCATTGTCATCGTGTCGTTAAAATGTACGCAGTTAGTTGGATAGTCAGAAATATGAATACTTATTTGAAGTAACATGCTAAAGCTACCACTTAATGAGGTTTTAAGGAAAATAACACTCGTGTTCAACTTGTTATGTTGCTGCTAAAATATTTGCATACTTACAGCAATATGTACTTACTCTGCGATATACCTACAATACAATCTTAACAATGCCACACTTATCGTAGAGATTATTGTATTGTCCCTTTATAACACAAATGTTGAGAACAATAGACATGAAATGACATTTTGTCAGCGGTCTGTAAACTAATTATGTAGATCAAGCTCTAAGACAATGCTCATTAACAAGTAACAGAACCTGAATAACCCCTCTGAATACGACCTTAATAATCTATAGAATAATCAGTGCCATTCAGAATGGCGTTGTATATCTGAATGACTGTCTAAAATATATGATCATCTCTACGAGTGTCTGTACGCAGTGTATTATTCAATAGAAGATGAAATTGGTATAATCAACAATAAGTATATATAACTATATCTAAAAAACATAGCTTACGTCCGCAGTTTCGCTCGCGTTTTGTCGTACCTTTGTTTGGGAAGACGCTTTTTATCGTTTGAAACAAATATTTTTTGTTGTAAATATCACCAACTAAAAGGGTTTTATTTTTAAATAATATAACGAATCTTTTGGAGATATGCCTACAGAAAGACACATCTATAGATGTATATAAAAGCGAAAGGTCAACTATCACGAAATCTCGAAATCCGCATGACATACAAAGATAAAATTTGGGAAAGGTAATTTCTAGTTAGTACACATTTTATTTTATTTTTTATTTTATTTATATTTTGGAAACATACAGTACTATAAAAAATCATAACTAACATGTATAGAAGAAACATAAACCAAAAAAGTTTCCAACAAATTTGAAAAATAACTTATATCTAGGTATAAGAAGCATAATTTTTAAACACTAGGAGGCTTCATTATTTGTAGTGATAACTTAATGCTGATAATAGGCCTTTGCTCCTCAACTAGCGTTTAAAAAAAAATAATATAGGAAATTTTCTCATGTTTATGAATATTTTTTCAGTTTTATTGAGATATAAGCAAAATATCAGGCATTGTTTTTAATTGTTTATTGAATAATTAAAAAATTAAGAGTGCATTAATTTTTTTTTTAACATTATTTTAACTATTGTTACAAATATGTTTCAATACTTTATATAAAGATTCATTGTATGGCTCTGGGTTCCTAAGTCTAACGGCACTCCACTAATATAAATAATGTTGTTTTGTAATTTTTAATTAAAGAGCTTTATTTTTATTTTATTCTGTTAAAACAACAATGTAAAAAGTATACATGCAGATTAAATTCTTATTTGCCTGTTTCTATATTAGTTTATAATGTATGTAGATATTACTCAATATTTATGTCTAGTACAAATATGAAGTTTTGTTAAAGAAAATGGCTTGCATGTACATGTTAGCAATACAAATACCCGTGAAATGTAGTAACAACTTTTATGTATTGACTGCGTATTTTTTTTAAATGAGGTGTCGTCCATAAATCACGCGGGCACAAAATGGGCGGAGGGGAGGGAAAAGTTATCACCAAAATGTGACGTATTGTGACAACGGGCAAGGGGGAGTCATAAGCTTGTGACGTCACACGTCACACGAAGTTTAAATTTTTTGTCTTTAGCAATTGCAGTAATGGTAGGGTAGTCCAACAGGGGATTTTGCGCAATACTTGAGCGCATCGGAAAATCATATAGGGAGAATTGTTGCACTCTGTTACGGTCCCCAATCAAATATGAACTCTTACTATATAGGAGGGTTCGGTATTGGACCCTTAAAGATAAGGTACATTAATTACATGGAAATTTACATTTCAATAATCTGAAGAATTCAGTGCGATATAAGAAAATGGGAGACGCAAAATTATAAAAAAAATCATCACCCTAGAAATATTCGAGCGCGATTATCTTTTTTATTTTGAAGGAAGTCCTTTAAAATTCATATAATTTGACGATTTTCTCAAGGCAATGTAGCTAAAACCATCACGCGCTTCATAAAACCGAGTTCCAGGCGTTATTGACATCATGACCTTATCTAAACATAACCTATTTTATTGTTTTTGCACCTAATCCACGTAATCCAATAGATCCCCACAACGCTTTAGTGACTACAAATTTAGTATCGCTGCATCCCTACTTCTATGATGTGTTTAAAACCTGAGACAAGGACGGGGGGAGTAGTTAAAAAAAATGTGTGACGTGATTTTTGGATGACTCCAATGAATAACAAGTGAATGAGAGATTAGTCTCTAATCTGGATATCTCTCCTACATATTACGCAAGTATAAAAAAAGTAAAATTTGAATCCTCTTTTTTAAATCATAATTTTCAATAGCCTATAACTATTTTACATTTTACTCATGGAGACTACATAAAGGAGTAACATCTCTGTATATTAAAACGCAACGAATTACGTTAATAAGGACTCGCCTAATCAGCATCATGGTAAATTTTAAAATTTATTGTTCTATTTATTGCTATCTTCATACCATGCCGCGCCGTTCTGGAAGGTTATTGGTTAATTCTTACTGTTGCTACCCTCATATCATTCAATTTGTCTACACCAGCGCCATTCTGGACGGTTTTTGAACTACTAATGTTAGACCCTTTTTCAACTTTTCCCCAATAAGAAATGTTACTCCTTATTGTATTCTTCATAATTTTACTGAACACTAGCTTGGTAAAGTGTAAGATAGTAATAGGTAGATTAAATTACTGGTAACAGATTGTACTGGTATTAGAAACATTTCTAAAATTCAGGTATGTATTTAGAAAGTAGAAACAGTTTAAAAAATCTGGTCCTACAGTGCGTTCAAACTAATGAAGCGTTTGTCAAAGGATGCAGATTTGACTCCTGTAGTACTGTGAAAGATTATATGTTTGATTATATTTCAAAAGTACTTTGTAAATTCGTAAATAAAATAAACTATATTAGAAAGTAATTTATTGGGCTGTTTTTTTACGTGCAAAAGTCGTCAATATTTTAATTGTTGCTTAAATTATTTCATCAAGTCTTACTACGTAATCGTAAATCGCAAGTTATAACTTTCTCAAAGTAATTTCTTCCATTAATTAAAGAGTTACTTCTTTAAAGGTGAGCTGGAAAAATGAATCAAAACTAGCCGTAATAAATTAGTGGAATAAAGCATTACTTCGACAAAATCCATGCCTAGTAAAGAAGTCTTACAGTAAATTTCCGCACCGAGCGTTGAGTCATTACTGCATGAGCTACATACATTTATATATTGGTGCTCGAGCAGTGCAGTAATTACTCACTTACAGCAAGGTGCGTAATCTACTTTTCTTTCAACAACCAATATACCGTATAAAATATACATACTCAAAAGCTTTCCTAAAAGGTCTCTGATGGAAGGCCTTAATAAGATTATCTTCACGTAGTACGGCTTTCCTAAAAGGTCTCTGTTGGAGGACTTTAATTAGATTATCAACATTTGGGACAGCTATTCGTATGTCAACAATTATTGCCTGGCGCGCTGATACATCTACTAGCACTTTATCAGGTTTATTGGCTAGAAGATGCTAATCAATGCTGATAGGAGAGAAAGAGATATGATCCGAGTAAGTCTGACGTCATCCCCGACGTCTCCCACAATATCTACATTTTCACGACTAATATCACTCACTGACGTTAACGGGAGGCTTATTTGACAGCCCTCTATTACGGTTCTGGAATGAGGTGCACATCTACACTAGGTAACGAGATGTGTCTTGCTGTTTAGATTAATTTAAATTTTACAATATTACGGTAAATACTTTATGGGCTATTTATTTTATTTCAAGTATATTACTTTGGACATTATAGCGTTAAAACTTCTATTTTTAATTCTCTTTGACATTGTATGAATTTTTGACGTTAACTTTTAATTATTTATTGTAAAAATCATGTTTGTCAATTGAATTATTATATGGGTGTACTTAATCTGAAATAAATAAAAATTATTATTATTATTAACGTGATATCCGTAACAATCGCGGAACATACCTAAAAAACAAACACAGTCGAATTGACAATCTGCTCCTTTTGAAGTCGGTTAAAAAATAAACATACTGTTTCTATTTGAACATCTTTATTTCCACTAATACAGTTATACTTATACAATAACGGGAGAATACTTATATAATTAGGTTCTTTAAAAAAAAAAGTTGAAGTGTCATAACAGTTATGTAACTAAAAAATTGATGAAATAAATTAAACCGTTCGATATCGGCGCCCCACGACGAGGACTCGCTTAAATAGTAGGATTTTTGTCGTGATAACGGCCTGTAAATCGATGCACACATGCTCGCACAAAAAAGCATGACTCATTGTCACGTTCCACCTGAGTCGAGCGTGTTCGCGTTTGTCATTTTTTTTACCATTTCACTCTCATAAAAAATTATGTATCACTGCATATTTTCAAAATGCCTATCTGACTTCGCGGTGGATTCGATGTTTCATCGAATTGGATCAGGCGTCCAGGTTATATTTGAAAACTGCGAAAGTGCCGCTGTCGACATTGAATTAATAATACTGTTCTGTGATTATCCGAATCTGATGGAACTTAAATAAAACTTGGATGCGAAATTTACTACGAAAATATGGCAGTTAACCAGCTCTCATAGTCAGCAATGAAATTCGCACTTCTCACGTACCTAATACTAGCTTAATTTTAAGGTAATAACATCAGTAATGGTTAAGAAAAGAAAAAAAAATCAAACTTGAGTAATAAATAAATAATAATAAATACAAGACTATATGACATACTAACGCATGTTCCCAAGGTAGACAACTTAACGCCTGTTATACACAAATATATCTTTTTTTGGAGAAATATATAAGTACATACACATAGATAATACACCCAGACTCGAGGTAGGAATCGAACCCACGACTCCCGGATCGGAAGGCAGGGTCACTGCCCACTGGGCCAACCATTGAATGTCATTAATTAATAATTCTAATTTGATTATTATTAAAAATTCTAACGTAATTGTGTATTGCGAAGACACAGCGCAGACGCTGCGATCATTTCGACGTCTGCCATTGACAACAGTCGAAAGCGATGTGGATTGTAGGGCTGTTCGTACTTCTCTCGATCTGCCACGGCAGTATTTCGGCAATAGGCATGACGTCAGTAATCAAAAATCATTTTAATTATATATTTGTCTGATAAAATAAGATGCACAAAGCTTAACAAACTTTTATATCTTTACATTGCGAGCGAGATTATTAGGGATTAACAAAAAAAAAACGAAAGTACAAAATACAACAATCCGCCATGACAGCTAAAGTACCCAGCAGAGTGTATGACGTTACTGTATGCTAGAGTACGTTCCAATTAGAGATCGCAAAGTTTTAAGTGCTCATTCAGATATTCGACATTTGACGACCGCGATCGTTATGGTCGCGGCTAAAACCTCGAAGTGACACTTAGCGGAACGCTCTGTTAAGATAAAGTGACGTCAGGACAATTTCGACTATTTCGGAGGGAATTTGAATCCTACAATTTTTAATGCTTTTTTTTCTGCTATAAAAAGGTAAATTAGCTTCGAAATATTAACTTTTTTGGCAATAGTAGATACTTGAAAACATTGTAAACCTATTTTTCAAAATTTGTCTTCTCGTCTATTATTGGCGACAGCGCGAGGAACAGCGGCAGGGGCTGAATGTAAACGAGGCATAAGAAAAACGGGTGAACACGAAAGTGTGAAGAATAATTATTTTTGCATTAAAAAACAATAAATTTATTTTCACAAATACATATCATTACATAGTATAAAATGAAGTCACACACAAGCGTTGTACACAACACCATCACTAGACGTGACAGCATTGCCGCCACTTCACGCCGATCTCATGTGAGAAAGAGGTACTGGTACCCGGGCGCGCCAGCCCAATTCGGCTACAAGCGTGGCGCTACCTCTAATTAAAAGTAGTTGTCTAAGCGAAACGAGCGTTGAGGCACATCGGAAAGTCTGTAGTGCTGTGCTTTGGTTGCGGATTAGGTGGTGTAGATTTCGGGTTGCAGTATTGCACCGATTTTCCCCTCGTATTCATTCGCAGATTCAAGCAAAGTAGTTTAGTATTTCAAGCAATTATTTTGCATAGATTGTAGTACGCCATTTATAAGATTGGGGGTCGAATTTAGAACCCTAGGCGATCTCTAGTTTTCATTAAACATTATGAGTTCCGAAACCTGTCAACCAAGGAACGTAATGTTGCCATACTTTGGATCACTAAAAGCCGCGGTATCGTCCCACAGTGTGCATTCCGTTTTAACCGTGCGGATGTTTGTGCGTACGTCCGTAATGAGTGTCGGTGGTTATCGTCGGCTATTGTTTGTACACCGGCTGTATCGCCCCCAGCCGCTCAGTCCACCGTCGCAACTATAGCTATACATCAATCCGGTAGCGACTAGGGTTTTCGAAATGGGACAATAAAACCATTAATAATATACAAAATAAACACATACAAAAATCCCGTATAATGATATTGTTAAGATACTAACTCCCACCCCAAACCATCATTTCATTTGGAGGAAAGAAATATTAGAAATATCTAAAGTAATAAGTTCAAGTGACGTGTCCAAGGAAAGTCCAAACAGCATAGGACTGTAAGAAGCGGAATCTCGTTATTTCCGAGGCCTAGTACCAGTTTGGGTCGCTCCGCCATCGTAGTAAGTAAGTACTGGGAGTCTTCTACCAATATTGTTGAAAATAAAATAAGGGAAATTATTCTAAGCTCCAAATCCACACTCCTCAGAACCGTCCATTTTCTGTTCAAGCGCTGGCCGATAATAATAGCGTAGAACCCTTTCTCGACAAAAACCCTACGTTATCGCGAGGTATCGGTGGGTTATTGACCAGACGACTCGTGAAAAGTGGTTCGATTCGTCTGTTCGTTTATCGCTAACGGTTCTTATCTGGTGTAAGGGGCCGCGAAACTGAACGGACAATTTCACTGATCCACTTTACATTGCACGAGACGTAGGCTTTATTGCGCTAGAGCTAAAGGCTATTTTGTTTGCTGTTGTTGAGTGCAGGGTTCAGTGGACGCGGTGCGAGAACCGATCGGCCCCAATTACAGCGCGAGGTTTTTCAATAAAATAGATCGGTAATAGACTATGTACTATAATAGCATTTACGTAACGTGCTGTCTCGAAGATACCTGTACATTTTTTACTTAAGGATGCCTAAGCTCTAGGAGATTGGAGAAATAAATGCGGGTAAAGAGTTCCACAACTTTGCTGATTGCAAAAAAGCTTAGCGCTTCGTGTGTGCTACAGTAATATTAAGTATGTATATTACGGGTTATTTAGTTATAGCAAACCAGAGCGATTGGCCCGTGAGTGAGCTGCGAGCTACTTGTATGTATGTACGCGTTACGTGACGGGCGCGGTGGTAATGATTGGAGATGGGAGATGAGTCGACGTTTGAATGACTCCGTTATGTTTGATTGTTTAATAAGTAGTCGATTTCCACAACGCTGTTCTTAAAAATTTACAATTTTTATTGTTGCAGTAACACGTTGATTGAATATTACCTGTTTTCTTTAAGCCTGTTATTCAATGAAATACCTTCTGTAAAGTAGTGTCCCAACAAAACTAACATTTTCACCCGAAACCGAACTTTTGGCCTAGGAATTTTTAATAAGTTTCGGCCAAAGCCGAAAATTATTAAAAATACTTAAAAACTTATTAAAATAACTATTATTTACGGAAATTCAACGTTTCTTTAACATTTATTTGCATACATACATACATAGACAGTTAAATAGTGTTAAATATAATAAAAAAGCAGTCATTAAATTCTTAACAAATATATATTATTTTGTCATGAATATACAAGACTTATTCTTGGAAGTAAACTTACAGAGTGCTGTAATATATACTACCTTTAAATAGTAATAAGTTGTGTTCACAACATTTTAAAGATAAATGTAAAACTTATTTTTGGAGGTTTTTTCTACCACTTTTATTACCTAGTTATCTCAATAATCAGTCTGGGACAGTTCAGGTAAATGGTCAAATCTTTAAATTCTCAGTCTGTCTCCACAAAGAAACATTACATTAACAATTACTCTATAAAAGAAACATTACAATAACAGGTACTTAGTTACTTAGTTAGAACTTGACAAAAAAAAATAGCTAATAATAACTAATAAATTTAATATAGTATGTAATAATTTTAATAAATTTTATGCCCTCTTTACAATTTTTCCAATTAATTCTTCTCCTTGTGTGTTGTATTTGTCTGTGGAAACTTTGCTGGTCAATGTATTAGTTTTATTAGCATTACGTTTAAGAACAACATGTACTGCATGTTTCTCTAAAAAAAAAACTTTGTGGAGTAACGTAGTATTATATCGATTACCGTCCCTAAAATAGGTATTTGCCGGTAAAGCCTGAACAAATTGTGGCGATTGTGCCGCCCGCCATGGCGTGCCATGCCGGTTTATGTCGTGCCCAAAGTAATTATAGATAAGGTGCTCAGTAGCTGTCGACGGCACTATGTCAGCGCACTCGTTTGATGCATCCCACCTGATATTAAGTTGGTTTTTTCTATTAAGTGGTTTTTAAACGGCTGCATGAGGATATATTAATGGCACAAATATTGAGACATCTAAAATAATCTGAACATACGATCTCTTATTTTACTTGTTAACGATTTTAGCACTACTGTTCAACGAAATGCGAACGCCCTGCGACAAAGAACACTCTGCTGATAGGACAACAGAATCAACGCCTGCCTTGGCAAATGACGATGACCAACCAGGACTCAGTTGCGAGTACTGGGTATTTAAGTGCTGCCAGCACATAAAAAATGCAAACTATTAGTCACCCATAAATTAACACGAATTTTACTATTTTTAACCCCCTCTTGTAACACAGGTTGTGCCTAAACCCTTGGTAAGACGTCTCATATATTTTGTCAATTTTATGCATGTATAAAAAAAACAAAACAGCAGTTTAAAATAAACGAATAGTGAGCTAATTACAGAGTGTTCTGTATTGGAATAAAAAATAATAAAGTTTTCAGCATTCTTAGTTATCTGGCCAGCCATTCATTTGCATTAATTTGGTAACTTTAATGTACATAGTTTTTCTAAATACTATTCATAAAACCATACATATAAATTAATAAATGAAATGTTTTGCAATTCCGAGAGTGATTGAAAAAAAAACTTGATTTCAAATAATCAATCTTAATTACATGACCACCACTACATTACCTATCTATGAGCCTTTAATCGCCCACTGCTGGGCATAGGCGTCCCTTTGTTTCAGCCACTCGCCCATGTTTCTCGCAACCCGAATCCAGCCACTTCCTGTAATTCTTATACTGTCGTCAACACATCGTGCAACGGGTCGACCCAGGATATACTCGTACCATTATGCAATTTGCGATAGAGACAGACTGAATCTTAAAACCGAGCAATTAATTCTATAAGACTTTATAACAGCTGCCTGTCATACTAGATGAGAAAATTACGCAATTACCGTGTAAAGTGAATCATATTAAATTTCTGCTAATAGATGAATAACCTGATTCTAAACGCCAATTGGTTTACATCTGCCTGAGTGATTTTTGACGTTTATTTATTGGATTGGGAACGAAATTTTTACACGAGAATAATTCGTCAGTCGCAATGTCCGGCGGTTCGCTTATTGTTTCACTGGCCGCCGTTTATCAGCGCGTCATCGCACGCCCGGCAACAAAAGAGCCGTGGCACTGTTTGAGTCAATGCACACAGAAAGTCGCTCTGTGCCCGTATGTCTAGCTGTTTATTAAGTAACTAGCAGTGCCTGCGACTTCGCCCGCGTAAAATTAGGTAAAAAAAATATAGATTCAGTTCTAGCGTGATGATGATGATATATAGCCTATAGCCCTCGGCGATAAATGGGTTTTCTGACACTGAAAGAATTTTCAAATCGGCCCAGTCGTTCTACAGATTAGCGCGTTCAAGCAAACAACCTCTTCAGTCTTATATATTAGTATAGATTACTTACATGTCATTTCTTTGGAAAAAAATATACGCTAAAATTATACGTAAAATCATTCAATATTGACAAAGCTACATGGTTTTGCGTTTTCACCTTTATATCTTCACCTTTATATAGTGAGAAAAAAGATTTGGACACATTCACTTCATTCTTATATATTCTGCTGTGATAGGCAAGACGTGAGTAAATAAGTGTGGGTAGTTAGACGTTGCAAGCGAAAGACTTGAATTAGCCCCTTAGGATTACATAATGTTCACAAAAATCAAATAATAATAATAAGTAGTAAATAGTGTATTGTATGATATATATTCCATGGACTTGTATGTATAAGGGCTATGCACATATATGTGATATATGATATATATAAAACTTTATTCGAATTATTTATTTATGTTATTTATCTACACGTGTGTGTGTTTTGTATAACTCAACTTTGATAAATATAACTTATCCCATTTACAAGTAAAGTTTGACTAGACTAACCACCACGTCTTGAAGTAGCGTGCTATGATATAGACTTCACGGAAAGCAGCAGTCAGTACCAGTACTAAGTTAAAGCTAGTCAGTAAATTATATGAGCAGGGCCAAACGTTTCATTATAACTGTTCCTTGGTGTTAAACTACAACGGCACTCGGCTCTACTGGATGGCTCACAGTTGTGTTGGCAGCCTATGAGAAATTAGTATGCACTCTTTTCTTAAAGATCCTTAAGAAATTTGGGTCACCGTCTCGGTTCGAAACACGGAAGACGGCAGAAGGCTCCGCACACATGTTGTGCGAGCCAAGAAATTTTTACTAATTGAACTGTTTTTTTTTTGTTGTGACTATTAATCTGGCAGTTTTATAATAGCTCAACACTTAATGGGCTTTTAGTATCGTTGGTTTTATTAAATCCGAGTAGGCGTCAAGAAGTGTTCTGCTGAGTCAGCGTCCGAGTTCCGCGTCGGTGACGCATGTTTTTGTGCTTCCTCCTCTTTATTCCGCGCATATTAAAGCCCAATTATACGCACAGCGGTGCTGTACAATGTTGATGATTTTTTTTGTATATAATTAGATGTAACATGCGCTGCGAGGAACCTTCTTTCGTTGGGCAATGCTTTTGTGGACGATACGTTTGTTGAAATACATACATCTACAAGTTAGTTGGACACTTTCTCATTTCAATGTGTGCGGCCACCCCATCCATCCGGTCGCGCCAGTAACCGCCTGCCGACGAATACCAATACCATGACACGACACATTTCCACTTCCTCCCCGAGGTAAGTTAGCTGTCAACTTACATAACTGCGATGTTGAGAATTCCGGTGTCGTCTTCGAGACAGGGCCTGGAACTTTCACTCCGCTAACATCGGGTCGTTATGTAGGTATACAGTATACTTATATAGTATTAAACACGTTTGCAGATGTCACAAGTATGAGAGATAAAGATGGAAAAGGTTTTTATAAAGCGGTGCGTCAAGATGACCATCGTTGTATACTATAACAATGAAGCATAGGTCGGTAACAACAAAAGACTAATCGCATTTGTCTAAATAACTTGCCAAAATTGAAGTATTTATGTGGAATTTCATCTCATCATACGCACGGACACGACCGCCTTAAATTGAGATGGCCGATACCTGTAATCAACAAGTGTCTTTTATTTGAAAACTTTAGTAATTATGCAGTTTGCTTTCTTTTCCTATAAATGTTTTTTTTTTATCTTCGAAGTTGTTATTTGCTTTCTAATGAGTGATATTCCGTCGAAGAAGGCTAACATTTTCGAGTTTTCAAATAATGAGTACTACAATAGGGCACTTGGAGGATTTCCACCATAATGTTAACATTATACACACACACAAATGTATATGTACACTCAGTAAGAGTGTTTTCCTTATTTATAGTGATAATTTATTATTGAAAATTGACTTCCGTGCGTCAATTCGGGTATGGGAACGCGGTATCTAAAACGAGTGTGATACAAAGTCATTTTATAAAACTATTAAATATTAATTGAAAAACTAGTAAAAATATGGTGTAACAATACACCACACAATTTTTTCAGTCTACTTGCGATCTAGAAATTTCAAAAATATGCGATTCCGAATCGAATGTCACCTAAACCGTATTTTTAGAAGAAGGCTAAAAAGTTTTGACCTCAAAGGCAGTGGTTGACTAGACTACACCCCGTGTTACTGATATATATTTTGCACCATGTTATACAATTATTTCATTATAAAATTACATTATTACATGCTAATTGGCGTGAATTCCTGTCGGAGACCAAATGTCATTTCGGGTTGCTGAGCCACTTCATAAAAAAGTGTAAAATCATATTATACTGACACTGTTTTAGTGGTAAGTGGGTATGTGTTATCTTATCAATATATTTCGCGCACCGACGCATCGCTGCACTCATCGATATTTTTATCGTTATTCCTAGTACTATCATATTATACAAAATCCTTGTACATCTTCAAAAATACTCTTAATCTAACCCACTTAAAGTAATATCTTCGTAGATAGAGATTAAGAGCTTACGAAAGAATTCTGAATGAAAATTTTGATTACAACCTTACTAGTACATAATATCTGTCCGTTTAATATACCTTATATGGTTACAAAACTCTACCTTAGTAAATACCTACAGTTAAAGTTGTACATGCAATATATATAATACGACTCGAAAGAAAAAGACTGGCTTTTTCTTACTACACTAGGACATGGTCGACTAATAGGCACTGGGTCAGTACTAATAAGTACATAATATATAAAACAATAATCGCGGCACGAATTCCTCTGGTCGCTCTAACGAGCCTGTTATCCTCGAAACTCCCACAATCTCTACAATCTCATGACTAATATCATGCTGTGACATTACTGGGGATCCAATGTTTTACGTGCCTTACGTAAACACGCAGGAGTGCGAATATTTGAAAACAAGAGTTAAAATGGGTCACCTCTCTGTCACCCGGCGAACTGCTTAACCTAGCAATCGTCTCGTCGGCCACTCATTAGGCTACGACAGTCTTGTAAATTTACACTATATTTTGTAATAAAAAAAAAAAGATAATATAACGTAGCAGAACAATAAATAAATCATTTAAAATAGTCTAGCGGTGCCCGCAACTTCGTCCGCGTAAAGTTAGATGAAAACATTTAGCGCAATACTGTATAGCTTATAGGTTTCCTCGATAAATGGGCTATCTAACACTGAAAGAATTTTTCAAATTGGTTCCTGATATTAGCGCGTTCGAGTAAACAAACAAACGAACTTCAGATTTATATAGTAGTGTAAATTACTGGATTATTTAATATTTTTTTAGCCAATAGAAAAAAAAGATATTTTTTGTTGTGTTATATTTCATTTATTTTTATTGAACTCCGTTTTTGACAAAATTTTCTTTACTTTAGACAAAGTCAAAGGAATTTTGACTTAAGTATTCCTAGTGTTTTTGTATAAAAAATAGATTTTATCTTTTTAATAGGAAAAGATGTCTATAACATTGATGTCAAATATAACATCGGCCCGGCCAAACGTTTACGCTGATACGGGCAGAAATCTTTAATGCAATCCAAACTTAATTACCACAGTTTACTTGGCTTAATGGGAAAAAGCTTCCCTTTGTCGCGAAAAGTTGATTTATTTTATTCGATCGGACATTGAAAAGTGGAGTGCATTTTGTTTGAGGCTGAATATTCTATTACTATTAGCCCTGAAATGTTTGTATTCCAATAAGGACAAATAACAAGCTCGAACTTTTTGTTTCGTCATTCACTAATATAAAGTTCTTATTTTGGAACCGTATAATTCATTAATCAATTCATAGAAATTCAGGACAAAATTTATTTAACGTCAGCATTCATTTCTGTGTCTGTATACTCAAACGAAATATTAAAAACGCAATTGATAGTTTAAAATATTAAAGATAAAATTGGTGTAGAGTCGCTTCAATTTTAAAGATTTTTTTTGTTACTTTTTCTCTCGTGCTCTGGTAAATGGGAAAAATCCTAAGTAGAAATATTTAATTAGCAATGAGAAATGCAGCGCTATTCCCTGTGGATGTCTTTTCCTCAACCAACGCTATTATTTTCGCAATCCAACAATAGACGTGTCTATTGGGTATTGCAATCAAAAAGCGCAGACATCGCTTAATTGAACGGAACAAGTTTTGCTGAGCAGCATTTTGATCAGTTCTTTTGTTTTCTCTTCTTAATGTTGCTTACAGGGGATTTCGTTTTATAGAAATCATAATCATTTATTGTACGTTCTCTAAAAAGAATAACCAGCTTAGTCTTTTTTATGCATTTTTTAATTTGAAAGTGAATGCCTGTATATAGATAAATGCTTGTCCTAAGGATCGGATTGAGAATAGATCAGTGGGTCGAAGCTTGAAGAATACTTTGTGGACATTGTATATTACTTGTACCTGACTTTACCTATACAGTAGATTGAAGAAGAGGCAAGGTATCTCACAGATTTCTGACCCACTTCAGCCATCTTGAGCCAGTACTGTCTACCGTTCTTCCTAGCCACCCGAGTTCGTTTTGTGGGGCATCCTGAAGAACAAATTTGTAGGAGAACATTTCTCACCTGTTAGAGTACATATTGTATTTATTCTATGTTTATTCTCTTTTATATACGAAAACAAAATCCTAGAACAGTCGGATAGTTGCCAACTTTTACCTTTGTCGAAAACTCGCAAAATGGGAAGCTGACGTTAGTTCCATGGTCAATGTATTTTTGACTGCGGAAGTAATTTCGGTCCAACCTAAATTGTTACTTGGTAAACGACAGAAAACAAGTTAATCTAACTTTGAGCCGGTGCAATTTTGGCTGTTTTTACTCGGTTTAAATTGCTTGTGTGAGTGGATACAGCTATACGTAGGTGGACACGTGATGTTATGTGTGTGTAGAGAAGAATACACATAAGTTTAAGCAGCATATAGGCACACAAATATAAAGCTCTATTTGTCGGAGGTATTAGAATAATCGACACAAAATGCGATATCGTAAAAATACTAAAATATAAATATATTTCAATATACCATTAAGTCGTATATTCATCATGCCGGAGCCAGACATAGCTCAAAGTGTTAGTACATTTTTGTCCTTGAAGACTACAAAGTTCTGCAAAACTTTGAGCATCTATATAAAGTCCCCGGGCACACTACATGACAATTCAAATGAAGCTACATATGTCTGGCTCCAGCATTAGATTATTTTATTCACTAACATGAAAAACCTATCTCCTATTTTGCTTCTGGTAATGCGAT